>PVIU01004499.1:0-126105 GCA_004026605.1 Ondatra zibethicus | reverse complement strand
ATACCTCACTGCTGGAAAGTGTCTCTGGCCCTCACTGTGCCACTGGCTGTTTCCGCTCTTAAATACAAATGCAAATTGCAGCCCTTCGTGGGAGTGGGGTGTGTTCTAAATACCCAACTTTGTGTTCTTCCCTGTTGGTGTTTGTGGAGTGCAGGTGTGTGCTAGGTACCATGTGACAGGGCTCAGGGGGACAAGACCGCCCTCCTGATCCAAGCAGGTGAGACCTGGTATGCCGGGGGAACCCAGGGCAAAGAAGTGTGGGATCTGAAGGGGTATCTGGGAGGCCAGAAGTCAGGGGGAGCCCCCGAGAAAGACAGCATGCAGTTGGCATTGGAGGTGGCCCATGAGGAGTAGACAGGATTTCCAGGAGGTGGGAAGGGCGAGGGTGCACCTAACCTGGAGAGCGCCAGCAAGAGGGTGGAGATGGGAAGGTTGCAGGGTGCACCTAACCTGGAGAGCGCCAGCAAGGGGATGGAGGTGGGTAGGGCGCAGGGTGCACCTCAGAGCCTGGGTTGACTGTAGTGTGGATTTCACCTGGGGAGTAGTGGAAATGAGGTTGTCAGGGTGTCCTGAGGGCACGCCGCTGGTGTGTAGCTGGTGTTGAATGTCAGTGAAAGAAGGCCAGGTTAGGCAGCGAAAGGCTTGCCTGCTTCTCCTCCACCAGCTCACAGCATAGTATCCCAGAGCAGGGTCAGGCAGTGTGGCTCCTGAAACTATGTGCTGCCTGTCTCCTAGCAGTTCAGTTAAGCAGAGCCCAGACAGTTTGTGCCTTTGAGGGGCGGCAGGGGTTCACCCCAAACAACTTTCTGCAGATTGGTTTTTGTTTGGACTTTTGGAACAAGGTCCCACTCTACAACTCAGGCTGGCTCATACTTGTGGCAATCTTCCAGTCTTAGACTTCCTAGTGCTGGGATTATAGGTATGAGCCACCATACCCAATTCTGATTGGTAATTTATCTGAATTAATCAGCAGTCTCGGGGTTGGAGAGATGACTCAGTAGTTAAGAGTACTTGCTACTGTTGTGGAGTACCTGGGTTTGGTTTCCAAAACCCACATGGCAATCATGGCAGTTCCAGGGGATCCAACACCCTCTTCTGGTCTCCTTGGGCACCTACATAAATACATGTAGGCGAAAGCTCTCATATACATTAAAAAAAATCCATGTATGGTAGTGTTAATCCTAGCAGTTGAGAGGTAGAGACAGGAGGATCTCTCTAACTTCGAGACCAGCCTGGTCTACATAGTGAGTTCCAGGACAGCAGGGTCACATAGAGAGACCATGTTCTTAAAAAAGCAAAACAAAAAATAAAATCTTAAAAAAAAAGTAGCTGAGCGATGGTGGCACACACCTGTAATCCCAGCACTCAGGAGGCAAAGGCAGAGGCAGGTGGATCTCTGTGAGTTTGAGGCCAGCCTGGACTACATAGCAAGTTCCAGGACAGCCAGAGCTGTTACACAGAGAAACCCTGTCTCAAGAGAGAGAGAGAAAGATAGAGATAGAGATAGATAGATAGAGAGAGAGAGAGAGAGAGAGAGAGAGGGGAAAAAAAGAACAAAGAAAACCCCAACAAAAACAAGCAAACAACCCCTACCCAAAGTAACTATCTTTTGGTTTTAGGTTCTAATTAATGTAAAGAGAAAGAGTCTTGGTGTTGTGGTCCCCTGCCCTGACCCTGGCTTAACTGGTAAGCTAAAGGAGATGGGTAGTGGTTCAGGCATGGCAGGATCCAGGCTCAAATTAGTTTTTTGGGTTTGATTTTGTCCCTAGGCTATACTTCCTGGGTTGGCTTTGTTGCAGGCTGGAGATTTATAGTCTGCATTTATATAGAAAAAGCAGCCTGTTTTCCAGCATTGGATGTACCAGAGACAGTTCAGATGGGGCTTAGTGGGGCACATCCCTACCCTTGATCTTTGACTAGATGGATAGGATACCGCTGGCTTCAGGAGTCAGGGCTTTGTTTTTGTGACCGTTCCTGGTTCTGGGAGGGGAGCTGCTTGGCTGAGAACAAAGGAAGGACAGTCTGAAGAAGCTGCTGTGCCCTTGGCAGTGGGCAGGTAGGAACCCCGCAGTGGCTCTGTCGCCTGGCCAGGTGGGCTAGTTGGTCTCGATCTTGATTTGGCCTTGCGTGTCTGGCTGGGAGCTCAACTGCGGGTCTCTGCCTGATGTAGGGCATCATGGCTGTGCTGGGTGAGGCTTCTTTCACTGGTAGGCACAGCAGCTTGGGGTCCCTAGTCTTCTGCGGTAAGCGCTTCTGGACTTCTTTTCTTGAGCCTGTCCTGAACACAGAGGCTGTCAGACGTGTGACATGTCTTGCACCCTGGCTGAGGGAACAGGTTAGCCCTGCACTGGACCCTCAGCTCATGACTACTGTCCTGAACATGGAGGTTGTCAGGCGTGTGACTGTCTTGCACCCTGGCCGAGGGAACAGGTTAGCTCTGCACTGGACCCTCAGCTCTAGGACTGGGCAGTGCTTCTCATCCTCTTTTGCTAATGCATCATGGGACCCAGACCGTGCTTTTGATCCCAGGGCCCTGACTGAGAATGGAGTTGTCTCTGTGTGATCCACTCACCTGTTTGAGGACCAGGTCCAGCAGCAGTTTCAGAGTTTGAGAGGTAGAGACCCTTGGATAACAAAAACAAACAAACAAACTGCAGAAGGGCAGAGGGGCAGCCTGAAGCCTCACGGAAATTTAGGGAGGCCAGATACATAATAATTCAGAATATCTACAGTACTCAGTCTGTGGCCCTCAGTTTCCCTTGCTGTGAGATGGAGAGAGGACTATTGTATACTTTCTACTTGTTCTTGAGTGGGATCGCTGCTGCAACAAAAACTTTTATCCAGCTAGTCTAGTCTGAGGATGTAAAGAATTGAAAGCAGGGCTCAAACAGTTACTCGTTAGAACAGGCTGGTGTGGAAGCAACACAAGTGTCCTCCAGCAATGGATGGATAAGCAGGATGTGGTAGATCCATACAGTGGAATACTATTCAGCTATAAATGGAATGGAATTGTCTTGTAGCATGGAGGAAATCAAGACATTATGGGAAGTGAAATGAGCCAAACACAGAGAGACAGGTCCCTGTGGTTCCATTTTTGCCTTACTTTGTTCTGGTTGCTGTAACAAGCTATTAGAAACTTGATGTTTAAGCCACAGACATTTATGCCTTACCATCTAGGGGCTGAGAATTGAATAGTCAAGGCCCTGGCAGTTGTGGTACCTGGTCGCGGCCGTTTCTTGACCCAAGATGCCTCTGCCTCCTCCTCTTTATCAAAAAACATTCTATGTGTATGAGTGTTTTGCCTGCTTCTATGTCTGCACTACATACATGCCTAGTGCTCATAGAAGCCAGAAGAGGGTGTCAGATTCCCTGGAACTGGAGTTACAGATGCTCCAAGCCACCATGTAGGTGCTGGGATCAAATCTAGGCCCTTTGTAAGAGCAACCAGTGCTGCTAACCGCTGAGCCATCTCTCCTGTTCTGATGGCCATCTTTTTTACTGTGTCCTCATAGAGGAAGATACAGGGAGATTCTGTGGGACCTCCTTTATAATGGAATGGACCCCACTCATGACAGTTCTGCCCTAGCAACCCACTGAGACCGTGACTTTGTCGGGGAAGTAGGAACTCAGTGTATGAATTTGGGGGTACATAGCTGTTTAGTCTACAGCATACTTATGCTTGGACTACGCAAACTCAGAGCCAGGAAGTAGGATCTAGATGATCAGGGCTTGTGTGAGACACATTATTGGTTAGTGGATATAGAGTTTTTTAGTAGGGGCTATGGAAAGTTCTAGAAATGGATAGCAGCAATGGTTTCATCACAGTGTAATTTCATACTTTAAAGTATTTGAAATAGTGAAAACAACGATTCCCAGACAGACGCCATTCAGACCCTAAATGTGAGAAGCAAATGAGAGGATCTCTGTTTCTAGTTGAGATGCGGTGGGCACAGTGGCCTTAGCCTTGACTCTAAGAACTGAGGTGTGTTTGGAGCCCCTGCACTTTGAGGACCCCCAAGGAAGCCACAGTCTTCTCAAATGCTCCATCTAGTAAAGTTAAAGGTCCCTAATGGCCCCATCTTACATCCTCCTTATGGTAAGGTGAGCCACATCCAGGGAGAAGTCCAGGAAGCCTTGGTCCATTTTGTGTGACACCTTTTCATCCAGGTATTGCCTGCTGCGGCAGCCCATGGACAGAGCTGTGTGGGACTCTGCTGTCTCCAGAGGCTTGCCATGGCTGAGAGGGGTGTGGAGGGAAGAGTCTGGGCCACTTGAGTGAAGGTTTGGGTTTGGTGACAGAGGGGTGTCTTCTGTGACCTACTGGCCCACCCTGCGTTGAACAGCACAAGTGCAGATGGCCTGAGCAGCCTGCAGTGTGGGTTTCAGTGCCGACTTGACCACTGCAAGGCTCAGAACCTTTCTCTAAGTTCATTCTGGGCTGCCTCCTGCCAACCTGAGGCTGGCATTATTAGTTTTTAATTGTAATATATTTTAAAATCCATGCTGCTTGAAGATAGTTTAGAAAACCCAGAAAACATGTAACTCATGCAGAGACTCAGCAGCGACCACTGTTCATCAATATTATGGTTTTTTTCCCTGTTTGTCCTTCCAGCCTCTGTAGAGTCACATCTGCATCTTTACCCATTTCTCCAATTATAACCAAATTGGGATTTCCCTTATTGTACAGTGCACTAATCAGGCCTCTCGAGAGCCAGAAAGCCTCATTAGCCAAACAGAGCAGGTTGTTGGCAGCCTTTCCCATGTGTTGAAGGACTCGGCTTCAGGCACAGCTGGCTCCAGGGCCGTCTGCATTTTCCCTCTCTGTCTTTTGACTTGGTGTCTGCCTGTGGATTGGTTTTATCCTCCTGGGTCATCTGTGATGACCTGTGATATTGGATACGCAGTTGTAGTTCACCGTGGGCAAAACGTTTTGGCTTCTTGACCTCTAGAGAGGAATGAAGGCTACGTTTCAACAGCTCCAGCTAGACAAATTTTAAAGAGGAAGTCGTGATTGGACAAGATTCTATGTTTATCTCTAAGCCAGCATGGGGAGGGTGCTTGTTCTGGGAGCCAGAGTGTGGATCATGTAGTGGTTAAGATTCCTTGCAGAGGGACCAGGGGATGTCTCAACAGTTGGGGATCTGAGTTCAATTCTCAGAACTGGCATAAAAAACCAGACATGCTTGTAATCTCAGCACTGCGAGTAGAAACAGGGGTTTATTGGTCAGACAGTCTAGCCTAATTGATGGGCTGCAGTCCAGTGAGATACCCTGTCTCAAAGGGCAGCTCCTGAGGATGATAGCTGAGGTTGTCCTCTGACCTCTACATGCATGTGAATTGCAAACACATATGCGCACACTCACACAACACACACACACCAGAAGGTGAAAACATGTGTATTCCCTTTGACACAATGAACCGCCTTGAGAGTTTCTCAGAATGTGGGGTGGCATACTAGCTCATTGACTGGGATTGTCTGGGTATTATTTGAGGTAGTAGAATACTGGAAACAGCTGATGCCTGTCTGGAGGGAACTGATCACACTGGTTATTTCACATGCACGCCACAGACGACTCCTGCACTTGAAGAATGCAGAAGCGGTTTGGATGATGACCAAATGGTTCCCAAAAAACTTTACACTATGAAAGCGAGGTGCAGAATAGGATGTAGCAGATGCATGCTTTTCTGTGGAAATAAAGGGGGGGTAAGCAAGACTTTGTGTTTGTGATGACTTGTACAGGTAGCCCCCTGCATTCTCAGGCTCTGTCCTCATGGAGTCTACCAAACTTGATGGGAACTATTTGAAAAGAAATTGTTCTTGTAGTGAATAGTCACAAACCATTTCTCTTTCCACCTTTCTCTAAGTGACACAGTATGATGCTGTTTTCATAGCATTGCCATTTAGCCATCAAGAGTCATTGAGAGATGATTTAGAGTTTGGGGAAGAATTACATAGGTTTTACAGAAGGAAGTATTGTGACATTCTGTGGAAGGGACTTGAGTGTACCCTCAGATCTTGGTATGTGAGACTTCCATGGGTGGTTGGGGTGATTCTGGGGGAAACCCAAAATTCCCTCCAGAATCACCCCCCACAGCTACAGAAGGGTTACTCTCTTTAGTATTTGCATAAAGAAACTTCAAATGGATGTGTAAAAATCATTTCAGGGGACAACAGGAACTGGATAGATTGGAACAAAGATAAGGCAAAGTAGGGGCTTGCGGAGATGGTTCAGTGGCTCGAGCACTGACTGTCCTAAAGGTCCTGGGTTTGATTCCCAGCACCCACACAGTGGCTCACAACTGCCTGTAATTCCAGTTCCATGATACCTGGCACCCTCTTTGGGCTTTTATGGGTATTAGGCATTCATGTGGTACACAGACCTATATACATGTAAAATAATAATAAAAAGATAAGACAGTAGATTTTCTAAAATTTTTGGATTTTGAACCACACAGTGTATTAGCTAGTCACATATCAACAGACCAACTTCCTTTCAGGATGGTGGGTAGGCAGTTCTGGAGTTAAACATTAGTGATGCTTGGCTGTGCAGCACCGTGATCAATTAAAAAAGATACACTCATTTAGCATTTAAGGATTTATTTTTACTTTTGAAAGTATAATATAATTACATCATTTCTCCCTTCCTTTTCCTCTCTCTACCTTCCCATGTACCCCTCCCTGCTGTCTTTCAAATTCATGGCCTCAATTTCATTAATTGTTATTACATGAGTATGTGAATATGTATAGACATATAACCCTAAATATAACCTGGCCAGCCTATGTAATATTACTTGTATGTATATGTTTTCAGGGCTGAACCGTTGGCATTAGACAACCAATTGGTGTGCTCTTCCATGGGGAAGGCTTGGTCCCACTCTCAGTGTTCTGTAGTTGCCTGTAGTTCTTTGTCCAGGGTTGAGGCCTTGTGAGCTGTTCCCCTTCCATGTCAGCCTGTCTGTCTTTCCATGTCAGCCTGTCTGTCCTTCCATGTCAGCCTGTCTGTCCTTCCATGTCAGCCTGTCTGTCGGTGTCCTCCTTGTTCAGGTCCTGTTTTGGCAGCCATGTTGATAAGACTTGATGGTTGTAGCTTCTGTGTTTCCTAGGAGATATAATCTCACTATTTGTTACTCTGCCTTTTGCAATCTTTCCAGGCCCTCTTCTTCAGTGTTCCCTGAGCCTTAGCCTTAGGTGTGGGAGTTTTGTAAATGTATCAATTGGGACTGGGCCACAGAATTCTTTTTTTTTTTGGACAGGGTTTATCTATGTAACAGTCTTGGCTGGCCTGGAACTCACTCTGTAGACCAGACTGGCCTTGAACTCAGAGATCCCCCTGCCTCTGCTTCCCGAGTGCTGGGATTAAAGGCGTGTGCCACCACCATCCGGATGCCACAGCATTCTTTATGGCACTGAGTATATTTTAAAATGACTGAGATGGTTTATGCTATGACTATCTTACATTTATTTGTATTACACCTGTGTGTATGTATGTAGATGTGTGTGTGTATATGTATATACACACAAGGTTATAAAGCCATCCCTGCTGACCAGGCATAGCCAACCATGCACTGCTCTGGTTCACTCCTTCCCTTCCCTGCCTTCTGCAATGCACCTGGTTTGGCCTGGTCTCCAAACCCTTATAGTGAAGGCATCTGCTGCGTCCTGGTCCTCCTTAGCCTGATACTGAAAGCTAGTGTATGATGAGGACCCAGAGGGAATGAGACAGACTGCTCTATGCCTGGTACTCATAGTTCAGCTTAGAGGATGGGCACTTAACTGGTCATTACAAGGGCTGGGGGGTGGGGAGAGCAGGCAGAAGGTGGGGTGGAGTGGGGGGGCGGGGGGAGTGGAGCAGGATGGGGGTATTGAGCGGGTCAGGGTTGAGTTTAACTCTAAGGATGGAGGGAGCCATTGGCGGGAGAAAACCAATCGACCTCACTTTTATTTTTGTCCCTTTGATCTTTTGAGATAGGATTTTGCTGTGAAGCTTAGGTTAGCCTTGAATTCAACATGTGACCCAGGTAGGCCTTGAACTCAAAACCCTCCTCCCTCAGTTTCTTGAGTGCTGGGATGCCAGGCAAACATTCACTCTCTATCCTGGTAGAGTTCACACCACATACAGTGTGCCATTTTAAATGTCTATTGATAAACTTTACTGTGACATTGTTTATTCTAGAATCTATATGCTTTAAACCAGAGCTCATCATCCAAACAACAATTCTCCTACCAGGCACTCCCCATCCCTCCTCCTGCCCCTGGCAGTACCTCTCTGCTTCCTGACTCAATGACTTTGCCTGGTCTGGGCATCTCATAGTAAATGCAATCATATGATTTGTGGTCTTTTGTGGTTGGCCTCTTTCACTTAGCATAACATTTTTGCGGTTTACCATGCCATGACCTATAATGCTACTATCTGTCCTGTTAAAGGCTGAATAATAGCCTGTTGTGTGACTATACCGCATTTTGTTTATTCATCTACCCATGCGTGCACCTTTGGGTTGTTCCCACATTTTAGCCACTGTTTATAGTGTTGCTATGAGCATTCAAGTGCACGTTTTTTGTTTGAACACCTGTTTTCAATTCTTTTGGCATGGAGCTGCTGGGTCACATGGTAACTCTGTGTTTAACTTTGGAGGAGCTGGCAAATTGGTTTCCAAAGAGGATGTACCATTTCATATTCCTTCAACCTTGTATGCGCTCCTGTTTATCTACACGTCTTTGCCAACACTTGTTATTTTCTGTTTGCATTTTTTTTGTTTTACGTTGTGGCCGTCCTATAGGCGTATCATTAGCTTTTCCTTTAGGGAAGATCACTGTGTCTTTCCTTCCTGGAGAATGGATTGGGTTGGGGCCCACGGAATGGAGATAGTTAGGATATGACTTCTTTTGCCTGGGTGAGAGATGATGACGTGACAGACGTAATAGGTAGAGAAATGGGAGCAGTTTAGGAGGTGGTGAGGCCTAAGTGACATCAAAGGCTTAAGCATGGCCTGTTTATGTCATGTCCTCAGAGGGTAGTCCAGTGCTGGAACATAGTGGGTACTTTATTCCATGGAACAAATACTAGATTTGTTCTAGGAGGAGGAATGTGGACATTGATGCTCTTTGTGCCTAGACTGTGGGCACCTCCCACACTTTACAATAGTGCCCTTGGTCTTGGAGAGGAGGGCCTAGGAGAGGTCTTTGGCACCCTGTCTTTGGTGGGAGACTGCAGGGTGACCTTGGGGCTGGATATTCAAAAGATAATATGAGGACTACCCTTTCTTTCTTTCCTTATGAGGAAAAGTAAAAAATAATATTTTATTTTATGTGTATAGGTGTTTTGTCTGCATATATGTCTGTGTACCATGTGTGTGTGCATGGTGCCTGAGGAGGCCAGATGAGGATGTTGGATTCCTGGGACTGTAGTTACAGATGGTTGTGAGCTGTGGTGTCGGTGATGGGAATGAAACCCAGGTCTTCTGGAAGAGCAACCAGTGCTCTTAACCACTGAACCATCTCTCCAGCCCATTCTTCTTCTTGTTTTTTTTGGTGTGAACTGGGCTCTTGTGTGTGTTAGGAAGATGCCCTGTCACTGTCTATCCTCCATTCTGTCCTCATTTCCAGTTCCCTCAACTCCTGAAGGGACATGTTTGCAGGGCCAGGCACTGGAGACATGGCCTTTTGGGTGGTCCGATGACCTTAGGGGCATCTTCCTGGATCTTCCATCTATCGCCCACATCTCTCCTTTCAGTCCTCTGTTCGTATTTTCTGCTTCTTCTCTCTCCTGTGTTTGTAAATCTCCAAGACAAATACACATTTATGAATCTTATTTGTCTCTCCCATCTGTAGCTCAGAGAAAGATAAAGATGTTTCACTTCAGTGCTAGATTTAGAGCTTTGGGCAGTAGTCGGCCCTGTTCCTGCTATTGGCAGGTAAAGTGGCACACACTCCAGGTGGCTACCATGTGGCTGGGGTACTTGCCACCCTGGTCTCTGATACTCTGATAGGTGGGTGAGTAGCCATTTAATTTTGTTCCTTGATCACCCTCTGGTCCAGAGAGAGACCCAGGAAGAGCACAAGAGGTTGGAGACTTCAGCCAGTCTCTGGGACACAGAAAGAACTGGAAAGGATGTTGTGGTCACCCCTTGGCCTTGGTGGACAGTGGGATCCTGTCAGATGCAGCCTCTGCTTAATTCCTCTCCCCAGGGAGAAGAAGTGAGACCTTTGCTGGGCCAATCAATTAGGAATTGATTTTTCAACAGTGTTGAGGTAAATGTGTCTGCAGGTCTGAGGAACACGGGATGACATTCCCGGAAGCTTCTAGTGTGAAGTGTAAATAAGAACTACTTTCTTTTGGCCACGAGTGGGCAGAGAGCACTAAGTATAATGTAGTGTAAGTGTGCACTATGAGTGTAGTGTGTGTAAGTGTGCACTAAGGGCACTGAGTATGGTGTGTGTAAGTGTGCACTAAGGGCACTGAGTGTAGTGTGTGTAAGTGTACACTAAAGGCCCTGAGTGTAGTGTGTGTAAGTGTACACTAAGGGCCCTGAGCGTAGTGTATGTAAGTGTGCACTAAGGGCCCTGAGTGTAGTGTTTATAAATGTGCACTAAGGGCACTGAGTGTAGTGTTGTAAGTGTGCACCAAGGGGACTGAGTGTAGTGTTGTAAGTGTGCACCACGGGAACTGAGTGTAGTGTGTGTGTGCACTAAAGGCCCTGAGTGTAGTGTATATAAGTGTGCACTAAGGGCACTGAGTGTAGTGTGTGTAAGTGTGCACTAAGGGCACTGACTTTAGTGTATGTAAGTGTGCTCTTGGGCCCTGAGTGTAGTGTGTGTAACTGTGCACTTGGGCCCTGAGTGCAGTGTGTGTAACTGTGCCCTAGGGCACTGAGTGTAATGTCTTGCTGTGGGCTGGGAGACCAGGGAGAGGGCAAAGAGAGCGCAGAGCTCAGGGTTGCGTGGTCCTTGTCCTTTCTGTCCTTTCTTCCTTCAGCTCCTTCCTTCCATCCAGCATATGCAGGCCAAGCCTTCTAGTTAGAGTTCTGGGTTTAAGGTGCAGTTCCTCCACTGACTAGGTGCACTTCCTTTATCTAGCATTCAGCCTCTGCCGTGACTAGGTCAGCTCTTCCCTAGATGAGAGGAAACTACATGCTTCATTCTGATCAGCCTCCCAGAGCTGTGCTTGGCAGAGGAGATGACCACAGTAAACACATAAACACAGTCACTGCAAATTGTTATGGCTTCAACCCTCCATATTCACAGGGACCACAAACCTGAATTCACTCAACCGTAGATTCAAAGTATTTGTTTTTTTTTTAAATATTTTATTTGTTATGTATACAATATTCTGTCTGTATGCCTGCAGGCCAGAAGAGGGCACCAGACCTTATTACAGATGGTTATAAGCCACCATGTGGTTGCTGGGAATTGAACTCGGGACCTTTGGAAAAGCACTGAGCCATCTCTCCAGCCCGATTCAAAGTATTTGAAAATGCGCGCGCGCGCGCGCACACACACACACACACACACACACACACACACACAATGCATGCATGCACGCACACATGCACAGATTTACTGAATATGTGCAGAATTTTCTTCCCATATTCCTTAAACAAAATAACAACTCCATACATTTATTTGCCTTTGTTCAGTATTATAAGTAGAAATGTCTTAAAGTGGACAGGAGGGGGCTGGAGAGATGACTCAGGGCACTCATTTGACAGATCATAACTGTAACACTAATTTCAGGGGATCTGATGCCCTCTTCTGCCATCCACACATATCAGGCATATATGTGGTTCTTAAACATGCAGGCAAAATACCCATACACATAAAATAGTAAAAATTTTAAAAAGTGCATGACAGTATGTCCCCGGGTTACATGAAAATGAGCAAACAGGTTTTTTTTGAGGGTTTGTAGTGTAGGAATGAACCCTGGAAGCCACAAGAAGTTGGTGAGGCAGTCCCTGCTCTGGGTGCCCACAGCCTGGTATGTAAATAGACCCAATTCTGGAAGGATCCGCCCAGAAGGCTTCTTCTTGCCTTCCCCTGGGGCACTCATTCAGCAGCTCTTCTTTCCACAGAGTCACCAGATGTTCCAAGGAGCCAGGTGATTTGTGGGTGCATGCCAGAGACCAGCAGAGCTGAGGCCATGTGCCCCTCTGAGTCCTGAAGTTGTGACCAGCTCCTCTAGTGGGAAGAGGCTCTGTGATTCCCTCCTGTGCCTGCACTGAGTTCCTTGATTAGGGGATTAAGTTATGCCTGTTTGCTTGGTTAACTTTTTGGCTGGTCTAGGAGTGGTCTCTTCCTGTCATCATTTGGTCTTGCAAACTGGAGCACAGAGTGGATCTGAGAGGGGGAGACAGAGGCCCTGGGCAGGGATCCTTCATTCTCACTGGCTCCTGCTGCCTGCTGAGGCTGCTTTCAGTGCCCCTGGGCGGGGAGAACCGTGCCTCTAGGGCAGACCCTTCGGCCTTATTGACACTGATGTATCATATTGTCACTTAAGTGACCAGGACAGCTAGAAATGATTCAGCAGGAAGGCCCCACATGGCAGTCTTTTCTCAGCCCTGATTCCCTGCGGCAGGCGCTGGAGCTGCTTTCTGGGGCCTGACACTGTCCTTTGACGTGTCACTTCAGAAAAACAGAAAGCAGATGTGGCAGGGCCCCTACCCCCACCTGGGCTACTTTATTAGATGCCCCTTGATTCTCTGAAAAGAATTTTCCCTTATGAGCATGTATTTATATTTACAATAGAAATGTGGAGCGAGATGGGGGTTGGCAAGATGGTTTAGCAGGTAAAGATGGCTGCTACCAAACCCGAGGACCTGTGTTTGTGTTCAGGGACCCGCATGATGAATTGGAAGAACTGACTCTCATAAGGTGTCCTTTCACTCCTGTGTGCACCATGGTACATGTATGCCTCCTCTGAAATAAATAAATGAAAAAAAATTAAAAGAAAATGTAAAGGTCAGAAATAGGATGTTAGCCACCAGGGTCTTACCCTGTGAGGCAAATAATGTTCTACCTCGGTGTTTCTCAACCTTCCTAATGCTGTGTGACCTTTTAATACAGTTCCTCATATTGTGGTGACTCTCAATCATAAAATTATTTTTGTTGCTACTTCATAACTATTAATTTTGGTACCATTATGAATTGTAATGTAAATATATGATATATGACCCTGGGTTGTTTGACCCCCATGTTGAGAATTATTTTTCTACTACAAGCTACATTCTCTGCCCTTGTGATTTTGAGACAAGTCTCACTATGAAGCTCAGTCTGGGCTCAAACTCACAATCTTCCAGACGTTGTCTCCTAGCTGAAGAGCAGGAGTTATAAAAAGACTTGATAGGCGTTTAACAGATGAAAAAGTACCATTCTTAGGCTGTTGAGTTGGCTCAGCTGTTCAGTGCAGTTGTTGCTCTTGTAGAGGACCCAGGTTTCATCTCCAGCACCCAAATGCCTGCTCACAACCATTGGTATCTTCTTACCTTTGTAGGCACCAGACACCCACCTAGTGCTTACACATCCCTGCAGGCAAGACACTCATAAACATAATAATAAAGCAATTAAAAGAATATTCTCTTAAAACAAGATGTTGGACACGGTGGTGCATGTCTCATTAATTTATCCCAGCTCACTGGGGGCCAAGGCAGATCTCTGTGTGTTCCAGGCCAGCTTAGTCTATATAGTAAGACCCTGTCTTGAAAAAAGGAATTTTAAAAAAAGAATGAAAAAAGTGATTCTTATCCCAGGTCCTTCCCCAAGCAGCATTGTTTTGGACATCAGGTTTGTCTAGGAAGGTGTCCCCAAGGCGTTGAGCTACCGTTTTCCCAACAGAGGGGTTAATGAATGACCCCAGAGCTCCAGCAGACCAGGGTAGAGGAGAATCCACCAAAACCATCTTCTACTTCCAGATCCCAGATCTGCCACCTGTTTGCTGTGGCAGTTAAGGCTCTGCAAGCTTTGGTTTCTTCTATAAAATGGGAGACTCATTTTCCGTCTGTGCCATAGACTGTTGGAAAGATCAAATGAAATAGTATACTCAAAGCATTTAACACAGTGGAAGGTAAGTGTTAGTTGATGGGGGATAGGGAAGGTACTCCTGTTATCTCTGCCATTAGCTATGGAGAGGAAGAAGCTAAGGAGGGATGTGAGGTTAATAACAGTCCACATTGCCAGGGAAGGGAGTGAACTCTGCTTCATACTGTTTAGCCTGGCTGAGGTAGTGGTGGTGGGCAGACTATTTACAGGGGAGGGTAGATTCAACTTAGTTCCTTAGCTGTCAGGATCTGTGAGCTTCTTGTTTGTTCATTTCCAGTTCATTCAGTACCAGACGTCATGCTGGGGACAGACAGTGGGTGGGATCCCCATGGCCTCTGGTGGGGCTTTTTGCTTGTCATCTTGAGTCTTGCTTATCCAGTGGTGGTCTAGTCTGCCAAACCTTTTCCTTAGCCCTCCAGCGACAGAGTATGGCAAGATCTGCTGGCAAGGCCACCTGCGAGCTTTCATTGTTCCTTCCCTAGAAAGGACGAGGGCAGCGCTGGAAGAGGCAGAGCTTTGTTGTCCCTGGTTTGACCCGTGGGTGGTGGCTCTGAGCGTGTTATTAAGCTGAGGTGGCCGTCCTGGTCACTATGGGTTGAGTGCTTGGTTGTTTGGCCATCAGTGGAGCCCCTCGCCCTTGACATTTATCTGCCAGTGTTGTACCAGGGCCACAAGCGAAAAAAGCCAGGTGTGAGCATGGGCCTCGTGCTCTGTCTCAGGACTGGGAAAGAGCTTAGGTGTCCGTTCCTCTAATCACAGTTGAGGGATAACTTGTCAATCGACTAGACCTGACATGTTCACTTTGAAGTGCTGAGCCATCACCATGTGACTGTTTTCTGGTTCAGCCAGGGATGGAAACCCCTAATCTAATGTCACTTGTTCAGAAGAGTTAAGATTTGGGAGATGGTTTTAGAGTGGAGTGAAGGGATGGTGTGGCCGAGACAGAGACTTCTCAACATCCAGTGTGACCTCCCAGTACACTGATCTTTTGTCTATGCACACCATTCAATAGTCTGTGTTTACTTATTATGACAGTGTAAATATGGTTAACAAACCATGGAACAAACTACAATTAAATTTCCTTTGGTGGGTAACTTTTTATTTTTCCTGAAATTAAGGACTAATTCATGTTTCTAGGTCTCCAAAGTAACAAGGTTTTTCATGTGTCTTCCTGTATTTGTTTTGTTATTGTGATTTATTCAATTATAACAGTTTTTACCCTTAAAAGCTTGCACCCATGTATTTTATTCTATGTATTTTTTTTTCTAGCAAGGGACCTTGTTTCTAGAACCTTCTGTCCTTGAATGAATGGTTGCTTTTTAATGATAGCCTCCCAAGAAAGGACATAAGAAGTTTTTGGAGCTCTTGTTCCAAAATAGATATCTTAGAATATCATTATTTTACTCCCATATTTGGTTGATAGTTAGCCAGTTAAATTTTTATATAAAATATAAAATTTTATATTCAAATCATTTCAAAAAGTTTGATATCCTTACATTCTAGAGTTGTCATTGCAAAGTTTGATGACATATATTCATATTCTTCTGCATAGATATTTATTCCCTGGAGTCACTGAATTTTTTTTTTATCCATGTGTTCCGAGTCTTTGGGTAGATCTTGTGTCATTCATTGTCCTGGGCACTTGGACGGAGAGGCTCAGGACCCACAGCCCTGGGAAGTGTTCTTGCTTTGCTTCTCTGATAACTTTATCCTGTTATGGTAGAATCATTTTACCGTGCTCCTGTGGGTTGGAGATTTGCATGCTGGTGCCAGTCTCTACTTTCTTTTCTTTTCCCATTTTCTCTTTTTTGTTTTTTGAGACAGCATTTCTCTGAGACAGCATTTCTCTGTGTAGCCCTGGTCGTCTTGGAACTCACTCTGTAGACCAGGCTGACCTCAAACTCAGAGATCCACCTGCCTCTGCCTCCCAAGTGCTGGGATTAAAGGCGTGCGCCACTACCACCCAGTGGCCAGTCTCTTTTCACTGTATCTGGGACCTCATCTTTCTGGCTCAGGTATGGGAGGTGGCTGGGACGCTCCACTGGGGACATATGTTAGAGGCTTTGACTCTGGCTCAGTTCCCAGGTTCTCATCCTCGTGGCGTCTGCTGAGCCTTAAATGTCCAAGATAGTTTCTTCTTGTGCCAGGGACTAGGGTGTTTGGAACATCTGGGAATTGGCCGTGTGTCTGTCTCCAGACGATCTGTCCGTGCGGAGTGACACAGCAGAGAAGTTTCACCTGTCAGCCCTCATGGGCTGGCTTGCTTATGTTCCTAGAGATCAAGGTGGAAGCTTCGAGAATTCTCGTGACTTGGCCATGGAAGTTAAGTAATGGTATTTCAGTTCTTCTGTCTTGGCCAGAATTGAATAAGTAGGACAATTTAAACAAAGGGCATCCAACGGCATCATTACCAAGGGACATGCCTCACCAGGAGATCAACTCGGGCGACTGTTCCCAGGCCTTTTAAAAAAATTATTATTACCACTCTCTCTGGAACTCATTAGTCAAATATTAGGTCCTCTGGTATTTTCATTTTCCCTCCCTTATTCCCCCCGCCCCTGCATATGCTAGGGCTAGGCAAAGGCTCTACTACTAAACTACAACCTCAGGTCCCCCCATTATTTTACTAATTCCTAAGACCCCTTTTCTTGTACCCTGACCATTCTATTTTTATAACATTTTCTCCATATGTCACAGTTACAAAATCTTGTCTCACCTCTCTGAGGATATAATTCCTGGTGATTTTTGAAGGTCCCCCGCTTCCTCCATTGCTCATTTTCTTAAGGTTCCTCTTGTTTATTTTGACACCATATTAGAGATTTGGTCAGGTCATCCTTGGCTTTCTCTCTGTGTCCAAGAGTGAGATACTAGGAAGTGAAGCTTAGTAGGGGAAGTTGGCTTGCTGCTTCTGGGCTTCATGCAAAGTGATGGGGTGATAGTGGTTGTTAACAAGCTGATCTAGCCATTAAAGAAACCCAGATGCTACCTTTTCTTAATGATATTTCACTTTCCCATGGCGGTAGAGATTGGGGAACCTCATCAGGCTAGTGGGGAAGTGACTGGGGGTGGGGCTCCAAAGACAGCCTTTCTTGTCTCTCCCCCTCATCTTTTGGTTCTATATCTCAGGTGCAGGGCCTGGGTTCCTCTGGGGTGAAGCATGCTCTTTTCAGTTGCATCTTTCTCAATGACATGGGTAGCCCCCATCTTGCACTCATTGGCCATCTTCTGAGCACCCTTTCTTTCATAGGCCAGACCTTCCTCTTCCATTACATTTGTTTTAGCAATTCAGACCTTCTCAATGATATTTTCTGGGGGTTCGGAAGAAGTGAGATAAATGCATGTGGTCAGTCTGACATGTCCATCACAGAAGTCTGAGCTGAAGCTATCTCTGCTTCTATTTCCTAACGGAAGTGAAGGGACATACTTATCACTATTTACAAGTGATATTTCATTATGATAAATGTCATACACTCAAACTGCGCGAATCATAAAATGAACACTCACACCCTTGCCATCCAGGTTAAGAAATGCTTGTCAGCTAGGGAAAATGCTGATATCCTGTGCCCTTGTGACTTTGTGCTTTTATGTTTGAGTCTGAGGCTGTCTGTGACCTTGTGAGCTGGCTGCCTTTGCTTGGACCGTGACGTCATTCTCAGCTGAGGCCAGGTAGTGGCAAACAGAGCTGCTCGGTTGGCAGTTTGCAAACGATGTGGCGAGGGCTGCAGGGCACAGGTGCAGCTGGGTAGGGATGTCTTAAGTGCTGGGCAAATGGAGCTTTGGTCTAGCAGGTGACTTGCCTGCTGTGCCCTTCTTGGTACTTGGCCTCCTCTCCTGTTCCCTATGCTTTTATAGCCCCACCAGCCCTCCTGGGGCCTCTTCTCCTGTGGCCCCCTCCTCTACCTCCATGCTTCTGGAAGTTTAGGCTCCAGTGCTTTCCTCATCCCACTGTGCCTGAAGCGATTACCTTATCATCTGCCTTTTGTAAACTCACTTCTTTCTTGTTCGCGCATCATGGTCAAAGCAGCCATCATGCATATTTCTGAAAACGGGATCTTTTGCTGTGTAACCATCGCCTCCTCTCCCTTCAGCTTCCAGACCCTCTTAACTTTGTCCTTTAACGTCTTAGGAATCAGATGCTTTCGTTCCCTTGGCCATGAGTGGCCTGCTCCCTCCCATTTCCTTCCTCTCTCTGCCTCCAGCCTTCTCCTCTGCTGCCCTGAAACTCACTTCTTGGAGACAGGCAGAACACCCAGACCCTGTTTTGGAGACCAGCCAGGTAGAGTTAAGATTGCTTAGTGCCGGTGCTCACCTACTCTGCTGTCTTTAGAACCCCCCTTCCCCGCTCCTGTCACATTCTTCAAAGTTTTCCTTTAACTGGCTCTGTTTCACTTTAATGGACTTGCTCTTGAAGGCAACTTTGAGCCATTACCATAAAAGGACAGTCAGCATAGCCTGATCTGAATAGGTTCCTGTAAAAGCCGGAGTGTTGCAATGCAGACTGTCCCGTCACCATCTCAGGAGCCAGCAGGGTTGCATGCACCCCATGCAGGGAAGCAGGGCGACATGGAGGTCCTCCTTTTGCTGGTGGTGGTCAGGGTCATGGACTCTGGAGCCAGATGACCCTAGTTCAAGGCTTGCTCTGCTACTTTCCAGTAACATGACCATGGGTGAGTTGCTTAACATATCTGAGCCTCAGTTTCCCCATCAGCACAATGGAACCAATAATATTTTGGCCAAAGGATGTTGGTGAGTGGTTAATAAGAAGCCTGGATTGCTGGTGTCGGCCTTTGAAGGACAGCTGTCACTTCCTCCCTTTTACCTTAGCTTGTCTCTCAGTAGGCTCCATGTTCCCTGGACCTCAAGGTACTTTGTTATGTGTCCTTGTTTCCTTTATGTGCGTGTAGCCACTAGGATGGTTTGTGCTTTTTGTTTCTGCCTGAATCTTCTTGGATACTTGGAAATAACCCAGACATCCCGACTCTGCAGAGTCAGCCTGCCTGGATTGCCAAAACTCAAGCTTAGAGGGCAGGAGAGGGCACACACTGGTGCCCCCCCCACTCCTGCTGTGGCAGACAGGCCAGGCTGAGATGGTGAAGGGAAAGAACAGTGGAACTGATGTCAGAGAACTAGGGTGCAAAGCCCACCTCTCTCATTTCCATGCTGTGACTTGAGGCCCTCACTGGACCCCGGGGGCTCCCACCTGCTCATGTGTGAGCTGTAGTGTGCTTTAGCCAGCCCTAAGAGTTGCTTGTTCAGCAAAGGCTCGCCTTCTCAGTATGGCTTGCCTATGTGGGTACCCCACAGGCAGTGATTGGCTGCTTACAGCTGGCTCTCCATGGCTCATTGGTCCTGTTGTGTCTTGTGCCTTCTGGCTGCTCTTTCTCTTACCCTTGTCCCGGTTTAGGGCTTCAAGGTTCTTTAGGGAAGGGCAGGGCCATCTGTAATCAACACATCCAAAGAGATGCTGCAGCCATCTATCTAACCCCGAGCAGGCTTCCCCAGGTTCCCAGATGCAGGCGTTTCTTGCTACTTGAGTGTGACCTGTAGTAGAGTCTATGCTTAGCATACCTAACTATCTCCTGTGCAACCCTGGGCCTTTCCCTCCCCAGCCCGAGCCTCTGCTGTTTGTCCACACCTTATGGGAACCTGTGAACTCCATTAGCCCCCTCTTCTTTTCTTCCTTTACACAGGGCGCTGCAATAAATGTGGAGAGCTTCCTGATATATTTTCTGGGGTTGTGGCTGCTCATTTCTGGCATGCTCAGCTTATGCTGACTTCTCTTAGAAGAAGAGGAAGGAGGCATCTCTGTTATTCTCTGACTATATAATTAAGCTATCAGATGACATCTCCCAGGTTTCTCCCATGTGCTGCTGGTCTTTATCCTTGAACCGTGGTATTGAATTGGGCTGGGGTGGGGTGGGTTGCTATTTGATAGAGATTCAGGTCACCAAAGGTCCAACATTGTGCTTTGGATCTCTGGGTGACCTTAGACTATACGTGAGGATGAGATGGAGCACCTGGGTCAACAACTCTGCTGTTCTGTGCTGTAGGGTTCATCAAGGGACTTCTTCCACTGTACCCTCTCATTCCTGGATCTTGTGCCACTGCCTTCTCTGTAGTGCTCTTCAGGGGTCCTGCCCTTCTTGGACATTGCCCCCTGCATAGCCAGGCGGATATAAATGCCCTGGCCCCTGTGCACACTCATGGTATCTGTGCCCCTTTCTCTGTCTTCTCCAGGGTAGGAGTGGGGCTCTCACACCCATCCCCCTAGACTCAGGAGTGCCCGCACCCAAGTTACCGAGACTTTATATCTGTTCCTGCCTTGGTCCACCTCTGCTCGCTGACTGGCTTCCTGCTCCTTCTCCATCAAACTTCTGCCAGTAGGAACAACAGTGATGATCTAATGTGTTTCTGTTGTGTACTCCCAGACACTGTTCTGAGGGCTCTCCAAGCCGTTTCAGAATGCCGGGGTAGGGAGACTAGCACCACTTCTGATGAGGAAGCTGACAGGTGGAGAAGGGAAATAAACTGACCACATAGCTAGTCAGTGCTGATGCTGGGCGTCAAGCTGGGGCCTGTCAGACGCTCACACTAGTGCTCGTGAACTGCCTGCTTGCCTCCCTCCCTCAGGGCTGGAGCCTGGCTTTCTAACTTATAAAGTTAGCATGGACTTTTGAAGACTTTGCTTCCCACCCATAATGACATCGCAGCATACCTGGGTGCTCGAATGAGGGCCGTGTGAGCATGCTACTGAGTCCTGGGTCTCTGTAAGTGGCCCGGCAGGTAAGAGCTGCCGCTCTTCTTCCTCCTCCTCCTCTTCCTCTTCATCCTCTTCTTCTTTTTGAGACAATGTTTCTCTATGTAGCCCTGACAGTCCTGAAACTTGACTAATCTGGCCTTGAACTCAGAGATCTGCCTGCCTCTGCCTCTCGGGTGTTGGGGTTAACGTCTTGTATCACCATGTCTGACTTCTGGCAGACTTCTTCGAGTGTGAACTCTCAGCCTCCATTGCCTGGTCCCTGCGGTCTGTGCTCTGCCCAGCTTGTCCTGTGACCACATGACTGCTCCTATGAAGTCTAGTGCTATAGAGGGAACAGGAGTCCAGAGTCAGCTCACCCATTCTGTCTGCTCTGCAGAGGAGAGAGCAAAGACACCAAGAGGTGGAGGGTGCCGTTCATCAGGACCAGAGCTCAGCCTGACTTCTAAGCCACCTCTCCCTCCTCTGTCTGTATGAATGAATTCTCTTGGAGCATTTGCTTTTGCCCAGGTTTTTAGCCCATCGTTTCTGATTTAGTTGGCTCTGTAGGGTGGGACATGTGAAAGGTTAGAACTCTAACTTTTCTCCTAACGCATGACTGAGCTGCAGGTGCTTAAGAATGCTGGCTGTGGGGCAGAACAGGTCCTTCAACAGGTGACAGTAGCAAGGAAGCCCCACTCAGCACCATGTGTGGTCACTACCTTTTCCTGCAAAGCAAGGACCCACTTGGGGCCTAGTAGACTCAAGGACAGCTGGAGAAGAAGTTCAGCAGCAGGAACCTCCAGCCTTCTTCTGCTTGTTCGTTTTTCCAAAATTGAGATATAATTCATATGCCACGAAATTCATCCTTTGAAAGTATGTGGAGTTCTCTGGGTTTCACTACACTCACAGGGCTGTGAGATCATTATGGCAGTCTAGTTCTAGGACATTTTAACCACTCATTAGCTGTGTTCCCTTTGCCCACCTCCTTCAGTATCTTGGCAACTACTAATCTGCATTCTGGCTTTGAATTTGCCAGTTCTGGACCTCTCATGGAAAGGGAGTTATCTAGAGCAAGGGTTAGCAACCTTCCTGATGCTTCAACCCTTTAATACATACAGTTCCTCATGTCATGCTAACCCCAAGCATAAAATTATTTTTATTGCTACTTCATAACTGTAGTTTTGCTACTGTTATAAATCATATTGTAAATATATGTATTTTCTGATGTTCTTAGGTGACCCTTGTAAAAGGGCAGTTCGACCCTAAAGGGGTCACAACCCATAGGTTGAGAACCACTGACCTAGCACATGTCCCTATTTGACTGGCTGTTTTCACTTACCATTATGCTTTCCGAGTTCATCCGTACTATAGTGTGTATCTGTGTATCATTGCTGTTTATGGTGAAGCAATATTCATTTTATGGACGGCATGCATCTGGCCCATCACTCATTGGCTGGGACATTTGGGTCATTTCTCCCTTTTCCTCCCGTGTCTCATGTTTTACATCCCTTTTTGTTTCCTTCTCTTGAGAGGCTCGTCAAAGCATACAGCTGTCTGTATTCCTCTAGTCTGGCTGATTTGGAAAGCAGGTGTAAGTGCCTGTGGGGTGGCTGGGGAGCTGGGGTGCTGGGAGACGAAGGTTTGTGAGAACTCTGCCGGGGGAGGCCTTGCACCTGGCCCCAGGGCCATCTGTTGCTAGGTGGGTATTTTCTTGCTGTTGCTTATTAACCAGTGGGTGGTTATGATCCTGGAAGCAGCTCTCCAGGGGCAAGGACTGTTGCCTTATTTGAGATGATAGAAATGTTTTTCAAGATGCTTAAACAGCCTGGATCCTTGCTTCTCTTTCTCCACTTGAAGGCTAGATCACCATTTGGTTTCGTTTATTGATTGATATCTTAGTTTTTTACTAAGTGCGCTCCAGTGCACATACCTCTTTGTGTGTGCATGTGCACGGGTGTGCCCATATGCCACAGTGTGCAGGTGGAAGCCAGAGGACAACTTGTGGGAGTCAGTTCTTTCTTCTACCATGTGGGGTTTGGAGACTGAACTCAGGCTTTGTGGCTTTGCCCATTGAGCCATTTTGCTGGTCCCACATCACCATTTTATAAATCATATTGTCACTACCCCAGTCTAAATTTGTACAGAACTTCATATTTTTATTCCACAGCATTGCTTTTACTTCCTCAGAACATCGCTACTCCTGTGTTTGCAGTTGAAGGCACCAAGGCAGAGAGGTGGGGTCATGTGACAGAGTAGCAGGAAGAACCGAACCTGAACCCAGAAATCCCTTGATTCTGGCTGTAGGATACTGCATAGCCGTGTGCAAAAGGCCAGGTGTTGTTGCAAAAGGTCCAGGCCTTTTGAGGGTAGAGACGTGAATCCTGGATGCTGAGCTGCCTCATAGGGACCTCCCAAGGGCTCTGCACAGCTTTACTGTTCTTCTCTGCTTAGACTGCATTTTGCTAAAGCCAGGTGGGGCCTCTCCTGGACACCCTGCACCCTCCCCTCTGCCCTGAGATCTCCTAGGCTTCTAGGAGCCAATCTCAGAGTCGAGAGCATTAGCCCATTTGGCTCTGTAGCAGCAGATAATGCTGAGTGGGCAGTGCCTCCAGAAACCCCCAGTGACCTGCCCATTTAGTGCCTGCATGCCTCTCTGTTTTGGCTGAGAGTAGGCTCTTTCTCCTCCTCTCTGCCTTCTCTCCATCCTTCTCTCCCCCTCTCTTCTCCACCACCTGTCCCTATCACTAGCTCCTTCCCTTATGTGTTTCCTGGGTACATACTGGGCCATGTGTCCTTACAGCGTATGTTCACATTTGGGTCAGTGGGAGGGGCAGTTTTCAATCTCAGAGTCACGACACTGTGGATCACAAGAATCTTGTTGCTTCTGCTAATGATTTACCTTTTGCTTATAACCAGTGAGAGTGGTCAAGGTTATCCCTGGATAGAATCACATCAGTTTCACCTACTCCTGTGTGATGTGTTTGGCGAGCGAGCGAGAGAGAAAGAGCAGGAACCGCACTGCGTGTGTGGCTCTCACCTTATCTTATCTTTGTGCCAGCTGGTGCCTAGGTCTGGCCTGGGGGTGGCAATAGCTCACATGGAAATGTCATTGTCATGAGGGCTCGGGCAGGGCAAGGTCGGACTCAGCTGATCAGATTAGGGGGTGGGGTTGTGGTAGAAGCTGGGGTTTCACCTTCTTCATTCTGGTCTTTCAGTCACAAGGACAAGGATAGAGGTGAGAACTTGTCCTGTGTTATTACTTTCCCAGGGCTGTTGTGACCAAGTGCTAGAATTGGCTAGAGGCAGCAGACATTCCTTTTCTCAGTTCTGGAAGTTGGAACTCCAACAAGATGTCAGTAGAAACACTTGCTTGATGACCGTGGGGAAGAGTCCGCCCTGTCTCTTCTAGTTCCTGGCGGTTGGTACAATCCTCTGCATTCCTCCACCTGCAGCCACATCACTCTACTGTCTAAGTCTATCATGCCATGATGGTGACATGGGTCTCTTCTTACATGGGCGCTGGGCATAGTGAAGGCCCATCTCACGGCTTCACCTTGACTCGATTACATCTGCAGAGACTCTGTTTTCAAATGAGGCCCCATTCAGAGGTACTGCAGATTGAGATGTCAATATACCCTTTTTTGAGGGGATGCAGTTTAACTGACAGTAGACATTCAGCTCTTAAATTGGAGGAAGGGAAGGATTCAAGAGTGTGCCAAGAGAGATGGTAAGTGTGCCTCTGTTATAGGTGCACTTGAAGTCGTCTACGTACCAAGGCCTGGCTGGAAGTTGAGCCCAGAGCAGCCTGTGTTCTCGCATGGAGGATTTGCCTCTTCTCCATTCCCTACCAGCCTCCCAACTCCCAAGACAGTTGCCCTAATCTCTGCCTGGGATGCCTGAGTATGGTATTTCCCACCCTTGATCAACCTTCCCTTCTCCCCTTTCTGGCGCCCGTGGGACAGGCCTGTCAAGAGAAGAAGAGGCTGCTTGAGAGAGGGATGAGTGGCAGTGGGCAGAGGGGCAGAGGCTGTGCTGGACCAGCTTCATCAGGAGGCAGGTGAGGGCAGCAGAGCTGCCACGGCTGAGTTGATACATGGGAAGTGAGGCTGGTGACTTGTGTTGAGAGGCAGACAAAGCTCCTGCATTTGTGTGTGAGCACGTGTGTGTGTGAGTGCAGGGAAGAGGAGGGAGGAGACCTCTTCCCCTTAAGTCCTCTTACCAAGGTGCCGGGAGAAGCAAGGACGCAGGCAGATGGATGAGAGAAAGGGGGCTGGCCAGGGTTGAGGTTAGTGGAGTCATGTGGATCCTGAGCCAAGCCAGATGTTCACCAGTCTCCCTGTCTGGCCGCTTAGGGGACAGAGTGGGTGGCTGGCTGCAAGCACATCAAGGGGCTCTGTGGTAGACAATACGGTGCTGTCCCTAGCTAGGTTTCTCTGTGGTAGACAATGTGGTGCTGGCCCTAGCTAGGTTTCTCTGTGGTAGACAATGTGGTGCTGGCCCTAGCTAGGTTTCTCTGTGGTAGACAATGTGGTACTGGCCCTAGCTAGGTTTCTCTGTGGTAGACAGTACGGTGCTGTGCCAAGCTAGGTTTCCCAAGAAGTATTAGACTGTCCTGGCCTGTGATCTTGGGGAGCCAGTGTGAGACTGTGTCTGAGCTCCAGGGCAGGGATTTCTGTCCAGAAAGTTGGGGATATGGCTCTAGGGAATGTTGGTTGGACATGGTCTGGGGAGAGGTACAGAGAGTTCTCTCCAATGGGGAACGGTGGGTCTTGGTCCTTTAACACAGACATGGCTGCCTGTTGGGTGCTTCATGGTGGGGCTTCTCTGAGTTAAAGGCTTTAACAGCTCAGTTAGGGTCTTTGTAGGCTCTCAGGGTTATTGTCTTGCCTTTCCATTCCTCCCCTCTAGGGCATATCAGAGTCCATGGCCCATTGGGGAAATCCCTCATCTCTGCCCAGATGGCCCTGTTGCATAACTCGCTCTGGAGGTTTCTCCCAACCTAAGCAGTCTGCCTGGTGATGGGACAGCAAACAAGCTCTCTCTGGTCACCAGCAAGGGCCAGATGGGAAGTGGGGAGTGTGTGAGAGCAGCGTTTCCATGGTGACTCAACTCTGTTTAGCTGCCTCAAACCTGGTTCTATCCCATATGGACTGAAATAAGTTTTACCTGCAGCTTTTATAGTAGGCAACCCTGTCCTCGCAAGGGGTTGGGTCTGTGGTGTGTGTGTGTGTGTGTGTTTGTGTATGTTTGTGTGTGTGTATGTGTGCAGGCATTTTTTTTGGTGTGTGTGTGTGCATGTCCAAATGGATAGAGATGCTCATGTGAAAATGAATTCTATATGATGACCCTTCTCCCCGTCTCTTTCTGACCCTAGTCCTGTGTCTTTTAAAACTGGTGGTTCTGAGACTTTGGGTATGTCAGAACCATGTGAGAAGCTAGGTAAAACAGATTCTTGGGGTCCATCCTTGGAGATTCTGGCATGCCCCTGAGGACTTACATGTCCTGGTGGACTAGGGCCTGCCCTTGCCGCAGTACTGCTTTTGGTGTTAGTACATCCCAGGGAAGAAATGCAGTCAGCTTCAGTTTTCTGCATCGTTCTCCATGTCTTCAAGCTCAGGCACTCTTAGATCACAGAGGGAAGGTTCAAGACAGCCTCTGCTCACAGCTTCTGTGCCCTTTGGTCTCTTTGCAGGAAGCAGGAGCTGGCCAACAGCTCGGATGTGACCCTTCCAGATCGGCCACTGTCCCCTCCTCTAACTGCACCCCCAACCATGAAGGTAAGAGGCTCAAAGTCAGGAAGCAGGAGGGAGGGGATGCCTGGGAACATCGTGTGGCCTTGCTGTTGTTTTAGCATCATGTCCAGCTGCTTCTGTTCCAGTGAGGGCCATGGAGTGTCCCACGCTTTGGGAGACAGTCTTGTTAAGTTGGGTGGAGTGGAAGGAAGGTGTGACTGGTGTGGAGTCTGTGTCAAGGTGCAGTGAGGAAGCAGACCGGGTCTGCAGTGGGGTTGTCAGGATGCTTGGATTAGTGAGAAGTCATGGGGAATGGTGGGATTGGGAACAAGGAGTCCACATTGGAGGAAGAAGAGGGACAGATGCAACTAGGTATTAAAGGGGCCGCCATCCAAGACAGGTGAGACCTAGGTGGGTCCTCTAGGACTTCTAGCATTTGAATGCTGCTCTGCCTGCCTTTGATAGGCCCCTCTAAGATGGCTTTGTTGTCCTAGTCTCTGGGAAAGTTGTCTGTTGCTTTAGTCTCTATGGGTGAATTGTTCTGAGGCTTCAGTTGGAAGCCTCTTTTGGAGAGAACCCCAACTTTGGTTCCAAGCCTAGGACCTCCCCTTCCCAGAAAGGGGACTTTATCCCCCTTCCATGCCCTTCTGCCTTCAGTGTCCACCTCCAACTACCGTGGGATGACCACCCTAGGCTGAGCCTCAGGGAGGACTGTTGGCTCAGCTGCACCCCACCTCCAACTTCCAGCTTCACATTTTGTTGGGTAAAGACTAGATGTGAGGATGTTTCCTGCCTCCTGCGTCACCCGAAGGCCTTCAAGGCCTGCTGGTATGCTGGTCCTGAGGCTCTGCTCTGAGATGACTCCCAAGAAGTGATTGGCATCTCTTCCCCCTGCTTTGTGTGGCTCCCCTCTTCCCTGAAACCCCAAAGGCAGCAGATAAACTGCACCCCATGGCATATGTCTACCCCATGCCGAGCAGCATGGCGTTTGTGAAACTACTGACAATGGTAGCAGAGCCCTGGTTGGGCCCGGCATTCAGAGGTTGGTGGGATGTGGGTGGGACAGGGTACAAGATGGATGGTACAACTCTTTTCTTGGTGGGAATACCTGGGCATCCAAAGTCAGGCCACCTTTGCCAGCCTAGTCTGGGATAGTATGTGACCCAGCTGCCGGGGTGGTTTGCTGGTACAGAGTAACGTTGAGGACCATGTGGTTGGTCTGAGTTCCAGCCCTTTAGTCTGAAGAGCTGGTCGTGGGAAGATTGTCTCTGCTCATGGTGAGCAAGTGTTTATAGGGAGAATGAGGAGGCCTAGGAGGAGTCAGAGAGTTCTCTTGGCAGACTCCGCTTGCATGACTGTTTAATTCATTCAACACCCGGTGTTTATTGGAGCATTGCGTTAGTCAGGACTCTTGGTTGTAAGTGACAGAAGCACTACTCACTTCAGCCTAGGAACTTTCCCAGGCATGGCCTCGTCTGGGGGAGCTGCCCTTCTCTCTCTCTTCTGCGATGTTTCGTTCTTTGTTAAGCTTTGCTTCAGTGACAGTGGGATGGTGGCGGCAGCTCCTATGGGCTAAGTAGCTCTCATGGAAAAAGAATAACTTTTTTTTTTTTTGGTTTTTCAAGACAGAGTTTCTCTGTGGCTTTGGAGCCTGTCCTGGAGCTAGCTCTTGTAGACCAGGGTGGTCTCGAACTCACAGAGATCCGCCTGCCTCTGCCTCCCGAGTGCTGGGATTAAAGGCGTGCGCCACCACCGCCCGGCAAGAATAACTTTTTGCTAGTAGTTCTGACAGAGACCCAGGGAGGAAGCTCACTGGCTAGTGAAATGGAATGCTATGATTGGACAGGCTTGAACTTCGTGACCTACACCAGGGAAACTGAGAGAAGGAGTGAGGTGTCTCCTGGAAGGAAAGTTGAAGCACTGCTCAAGGGGGGAAATGGACACAGAGTAGACAGGACCGTAGCAGGGACTGCTGAGACCACAGGCCCAGTGCTGGGTGGGTCTTCAGTGACCCAGGGATGAATACGATATTGTGGTCTCTTTTTCCTTGGAGTTCATAGTCCACCCAGGGAGCCAGAAGTTGCAAAGGGAAAGGCAAGAATGAGGGATGGACAGTTAGGGGAGGTGACTGTCCTCAGGGGAAGCCCCATATCCCTCAGGGAGGACAAAGGGCAGGACTTGAGGAGGTCTTGGAGAGGGCCAGGTGGGGCTTCTTTGAGGAAATGCTGTTTCAGATCAGATGGGCTCTGAGAGTTGAGGAGGCCTTACACTAAGGCAGAGTCAGAGCGGCATTCAAGACCCTTGCTACTCAGAGTGAGGTGAAAGGACCAGCCACACTTGCAGTGTTGGAGCACCTCTCTGGAATGCCGTCGCAGGTCATGCTTCAGATTGCCAAATGGCACCTGCATCTCACCAGCACTTCTGGTGACCAGAGACCCAGAGCAGCTCAGCGATCCCAGGGATGAGATGGAAGGAGAAAGAGGAACTGGAAAAGACCAGAAGCACTGGAGCATCCTGAGTTAGGGACCTGACGGCTGATATAGGTCACAGAGAAGTTTTGCTAAAGGTTTTGGAGTTTTTCCTAATTAAGGGCAGTGGAGAGGTGCTGTTTTGTTTTTGTTTTGCTTTAGACAAGGTCTTACTGTGTAACTCAGACTGTTGATCCTTCTGGCTTTGGCCTCCTAATGCAGAGATCATAGGTGTCCACTGCCCCTGGCTGTGATGGGCCTGCCAGCATTTACCCTGACTGCTGCGAGGGCCGGAACGAGTGTGAACCCGCAGATGTACTGGAGGTCACTGCTGGAAGGCAGGGGAAGAGGGTGGGATTTTGTCCAGGGCACCAGCAGGGTTATTTGGGAATAGAGCTCAGAGTTCTCAGGTGGTAGGTTGATGAGACAAGGTGATTTGAAGAGAGGCGGCAAGAATGGTCCTGAGGTCTGGAGCAATGGAACTTGGTGCAAGCGTTTTTCTGAGGTGGGATAGCTTAGCAGGGAGGAGGGTTAGGTTGATCATGCTGTGTTCACAGGCTGAGGCAGCTGTCTAAGGAGGCTGTGGAGTGGAAAGAGGAGATGTTCTGAGGATGGTATGGTGGAGGAAGCTGCATTTGGACACAGAGGGAAGAACATTTCACTGTGAGGGATGGACGGCCCAGCCAGTTGCTGGGGTGAGGCCAAGTGTGATGTGGATGGCACAGAGGAACGCTGTGCAGAATGGCCTGGTGTTTGCTGGGATATGACTAAGGCCCTTTCTGGAGAGGTGGGGTGACAGCAGACGGCAGTGCTGAGGAGTGAGTGGAGAGCATCAGTGAGTATCCACAGTCTGTGAGACAGGGTGACGCTAGTGTGTGGACCTGTGGGAAGGGGAGGACCAAATGGTAGAAAGAGACTGAGTAGGAGAGGAGGGAGTGGAAGAGGGTGAGGATGAGGGAGAGGGAGAAAGATAGAGAGAGGGAGAGAAAAAGGGAGAGGAAGAGGGGAAGGGAGAGGAAGGGGGTAGGGAGAGAGTACTTTGACTATGGGGATTTTTGGGGTTGTCAGGGAGGGAGCCTCAGGCAGGCCCAGAGCAGACCCTCATCCTTCCTCGGTGAACTTTAAGGCTCACAATCAGAAGGTATCCCCTGCTTCAGACACCATCTTTTGAAAAACTCAGGATTCAGCTCAGGAAGTTCCCAGTCTGTGACTTTTGTGTCCATACTCCAAAGGCAGGGTCAGCTAGGAAATGAGGGAGCTTGCCTTAAGGATTCTGGGTGGGGATCTTGTATGTAGCTGGGATTGGAGCCTGTTGTATCTGGTCTCTTTGTGTCTGTCATGTTATTCTGTGGCTGTGGTTTGGCTTCTCTGGCTAGGAAATGTCCCCATTGTATGAAGCTAACTGCTTTCCAGGGATTTAAAGCCACAGTGCTCACAGCACACTGATTGGTTCAGCACCCATCAGTGCTGTTGCTCTTTGCTGATTCATTCACCCTGCCTGGCACTGAGCTCCTGGAGGGACCCTTTCTTGGTCTTTGGGGCTCTTGACTCCTGGCTTAGGGTAGCTGAGTTGTTGTGAAACCTTCAGGTTGAAGGAGTGTGCTCTGGGCCTTTGTCTGGATCTTTAACTTTTATTTACTTATTTATTTGCAAATGTGCATAGGTGTATAGATCTCATGTAGATCTGTGAGCATTGTGTATGTAGTGCCTGTGGAGGGCAGAAGAGGGTGTCTGACCCCCTTGGAAATGAAGTTACAGTTGGGAATTGAACCCAGGTCCTTTGGAAGAGCAGTTTTAACCACTGAACCATCTCTCTAGTCTCTGTCTTTTAGCTAGATCTTTTCATGCTTCCCTGCTTTTGTTTCTGTTTCCAGGGCGGCATCAAACAATCACATTTTTATTTTGATCTTTTTGTTCTTTGGAAATGACACACACACACAGACTATATTTGATTATGCACACTCCCCATTATCTTTTCTTACTCTCACCCTTGCATGTCCATTGAGCCTTTGTTCTTTAAAGAAAGTCCGTTCTTACTTTCATGTTATTTATTTGTTTGTTTGTTTGAGACAGAGTTTCTCTGTAGCTTTGGCTGCTGTCCTGGAACTCACTCTGTAGACCAGGCTGGCCTTGAGCTCACAGAAATCTGCCTGCCTCTGCCTCCCAAGTGCTGGAATTAAAGGCATGCACCACCACTGCCCGGCTCATGTTATTTTTTGAGACAATATCTCTCACTGGCTGAGAGCTTGTTAAGTAAGCCAAGTTGGCCGGCCATCAAACCCCAGGATATTTTATTTATCTAGTAGCCCACTAGCTTGTTTCTGCCTCTGTAGAGTTAAGGTTAAAAGTACCTACTGCCACACTTGGCTTTAACTTTATTTGTTTATTTTGGTTCTCTCTCTCTCTTTCTGTCTGTCTTTCTCTCTCATTTGTACACATGTGCCACATCTCAAGAATGGGGGTCATCAGGTTTGTCAGCAGGCGCCTTTTACTTTACTTGCTGAGCCATATCTGTTGGCCCCACGCCTGGCTTTTTTAATGGGTTCTGGGGATTGAACTCAAGTCCTGATGCTTACATGGCAAGTACTTTACTGACTGAACCATCTCCCTAGTCCCTTGAATCAGTTTTCTGCCACCCAAGCAAGAGAAGAGCTCACCTGGTTCCCTTGGTAGCATGACTCAGGTGCAGAATACTCCTTTGGTTGATTGGCTTGGGTCAGGGATTGATGATCCATTTCCTTTTTGGATAGATGGAGTCTCAGACTGGTTCTCTCTCTCTCTCTCTCTCTCTCTCTCTCTCTCTCTCTCTCTCTGCAGCTTGTTTTCCTAGGGAATTTCCCACCCCCAGTATGAAGCTGAGAAAAAGCTGAGCAGATGGGCTGAAACAGGAGCCCAGTTCCCAGCCAGAGCCGGAGCTGAGAATGGGCAGTGTAGGCTAGGAGTGGGGCTGGGGACTGGCTGCCGGAGTGTGCAGTAGATTGCTGCCAGAGCTTTATTCTTCATGAATTTGGTTTCCACATCCAAAAGGACCAGTAGGCATTTAGCAGACCCCACAGTATGTCTGGCTTTCTATGGGCCCCCCTGGGACCACCCAGAAGCATTGGTCCTTGACCCTCAAAAGAGCCTCCACAGGGGACCTTAACTTAGCAGAAGAAGCCATATGGCTCAGCATGTGAGAAGCCCACATGCTTCTCGGTGGGAAAGAGAGGAAGAGCTGGAGATGAAGGAGATGAAGGCCCTGGGAGACAAGGTTGGGCCGCCCCTTGGGACTGTAGACCAGATCTTGGTGCACTGAGGAGGAGAAGGAATTAGGGCTGACCCTCAGGTTCTCTTGAAGAATGTCCTAGGCATTGGGAATGCCTTAGAAAGCATCTCCTAGACATTGATTTCTCAGGGCTTGAGCTGACTGTGACCTGAACTGGCAGGGTTGGAGCCCCAAATAGGCTGTTCAGCTGGCCTGGGACCCTTGTTTAGCTTCTCAAGTTCTCCTCATGCAAGTCTGAGGCATTCCAGGCCAGATGTTCTCCTTTGGAGAATAAGGTGGTGGAGGCTGGGAGCTCCCCTGAGAGAGGTGCCAACACTCTGCTCCTGTGCTGCTCCTTCAGGGCTTTGTCCCCAGATCTACTAATCCTTCCTCCCATTCTCCCCCAATGGTAGGTGAGGCAGCTGTACAACCTTTGTATGCGTGAAGGAAGTGGACATCAGAGGATATTCTTGGCATCCCTTTGGGCTGAGGCTCCAGCTCACCTTTCTTCTGAGCTTACTACTCTCTCCTTCCTTGACTTGTCACACTGACCCATGGCCAGTCATCTCTCAACTTTGTCCCCGTCCATCCCCTAGCCCATTATTAATTATTATTATTATTATGATGATGATGATGCAATACAATACTCTGTCATATGAAGACACAATTGGTTTGTTTGTGTTCCAGTTGAGGGGCAGTTGAATTGTTTTTGGTTTGGCCTATACTGAAAGTTAAAAACTCTGACTGCTGTAGTATAATTTTGAACTTGTGTTTTCTTTTCTCTTGGATTATCAAGGAATAGAATCATTGCATTCAAGAGTAGGTGAACTTTTTGCTGTTTTTCTTTGAGTCTCATTCTGTAGGCTAGTCTGGCCTTAGACTTACAACTATCTGCCTCCCTTAGTCTCCTGCGTGCTGAGATTACAGGCACGAGCAACCATGCCTGGCCTGAGTCTTTATCGTTATTTTATTATTATTATTTCTTTCTTGTGGTATTTGTGTATGCTAGTTAAGTGTTCTATCTCTGAGCTATGTCCCCCCAGATCCTCAATGTCTTACAAAACTGACAGACTGTTGGTGGTTGCACCATTGTACATGCTACCAGCAGTGCCATTAGGGCCTGGATGCTCTATATTTTTGCCAATATTGACCATTGTCAATCTTTAGTGTTTTAGCCTCCTCAGAGGGTGTGTATTAGCAGCTCACTATGGTTTAATTTGTATTTTTCTAATGGCTGATGATGCTGAGCCCAATGGAGATCTGTGTCTACTTACTTTGTGTATAGCTTGATGTTAGGGCTCAGTTAATTTATCCTCACACAGGCATCCCAGTGTTCCAGCATCACCTGTCGAGAAGATCATCACCTTCTTTCCCCTGTTTAATTGCTTGGATATCTTAGTAAAGTATCTGTTGGCCATAGATGTGTACTTGTGTACTGTGTAGCGTCTCTATCAGCTGTGGCATTCCTCTTTCTGAGGACTTGAAAGCGCATGACTCACCATCTTCCCTGTGTATGTATCAGTCATTGATCGTGCTGATTGTGGTGCTCTTTCCTGAGAGCTTCCACATGACGTCACAATCCTGTCCAACCAAGCTCAGTGGAAAGCCCCCATAGTCATTTGGAGCTGTCATTTGAGAGGGATCTCTTTAGGTACCTCTGCCTGACCTAGTCACAGGAGGTTGTGCTGTTTGTTGAAAGTCCTGAAGCTGCTCAGTAGCAAGCCTGTGGTGTGCCCCAGAGCCCATGTCCTAACCATTACCGCACACTACCACTCTTAGGGAGTCTTCTGAGCAAGCGCATAGGCTCCCTGACTCCGACTCTTTCCCGCCATCATGGGGACAACAGACACCCGCAGGAACAGTGGGTGTGTTTTGGCAGCTCATTGAGTAGCAGTGATGCAATCCATGACACAGCAGGTGCTGTCGTGGTGGTGACTGATGACAATGACAACTTGTGTGATGTTCTTATCTCCGAGAAACAGATCATCACTGCTTCTCTTTATGGAACCCAGAGCCACTAGCTTGTGGAAGCTTTGGGTATTCCCATTATCTTTGAACCCGTGTCCTTTCAACAGATGGCTTTAACCCTTTTTTAGAAGTCTCTAATGGAGACTATCTTGGGATTTCTATAGCTGTGATAAAACACCATGACCGAAAGCAACTTGGGGAGAAAAGAATTTCCTTCAGCTTACAGATCCACATCACAGTCTACCATCAAGGGAAGTCAGGGCAGAAACTCAAATGGTACAGGAACCTGGAGGCAGGAGCTGTTGCACAGGCCATGGAGGATGCTACTTACCAGCTTGCTCCTCATGACTTGCTCAGCCTGCTTTCTTATAGGACCCAGGACCACCAGCCCAGCGATGGCACCACCCACAATGGGCTGGGCCCTTCCACATTAATTATCAACAAGCAATCTGGTAGGGGCATGATCTCAATTGAAGTTCTCTTTAAGAATAACTGCAGAATCAAACTGATATAAAAGCCAGCCAGTACAGAGACTGCGCTACAGGCCTTGGCCAAGGTCTCCAGGCCTCCAGGACCCTGTACCTGATGTGGGATTCTCCTCTGTATGCTGTGAATATCATGGGTTAATAAAAGAACTGCTTTGGGCCTATAGCAGAGCTATAGGGGAACAGAGCTAGGTGGGAAAACTAAACGGAATGCTGGGAGAAAGGAGGCGGAGTGAGAGAGATGCCATGTATTCCCCCCCGGAGACAGATGCTGGAACTTTAGCTGGTAAGCCACAGCCACGTGGCCATACACAGATTAATAGGAATGGCTTAAATTAATATGTAAGAGTTAGCCAATAAGAAGCTAGAGTTAATGGGCCAAGCAGCGATTTACTTAATACAGTTTATGTGGTTATTTCAGGTTTGTGCTGCTAGGTGGCTGGGGAAGGAACAAGTGGCCTCCTTGCAACATGTACCCTCTCTGAGTGGGTTGGTCAGGACAGCAGGGCTCTCTGAATTGCCTTTTGGGGATCTCCTTCCCCTCTCCTTTGATTTGACAGCCCAGCCCCATTTCCACACTTTCAACTGGTTCCATGATCCTCCACTGCTGTGGATGCCAATCCAATCCCTGTGACCTGGTCCCTAAAGGGCTTCTTCAAAGTAATCAGACCTATAAAGTGGTAAACTTCACAGTTTCTGGAGTCCATCTGCCCAAGATGAAGGGCCTTCTTATCTGCAGGAGTTTTCTGAGCCTTACCGCTCGCATTTGTGGAGTAGGGACAACAAGAGTTCCCACGTGGTGGGTGCCTGGAGCTTGCCATTAGTTGAAATTCTGTGCACTTATCATTCAGAACACATGTGTGGCTTGTGGCGCTTCAAAGTCATTATTGTTCCTGCAAAAAAATTTCTTTCTGAAGGGTGACACTTTGTTTCTAAGATAGCAGTGCTTTGGGCTGGGGCTAGGGCTAGGGTTAAGTTTAGGGTTATTGTTAGGGCTGGGCTTAGGAAAGGGTGCACACCTCATTTCTTCTGTTGCTACCATGTTTCTTCTGAGGACTTCCAGTCCTACGCCTTACCACACATCCACGGCAGAGGGACTTGATATTGTTGGTGCCCTGTCTCAGACATAAATTTCTACTCATTAGGTGCAGATATCCATGGGATGCTTGGAAGAGGATAAAAGTAGAAACCAGCTCAGCCTACCCGGCAAGCCAGGAGGAGCGGTATTCAGGAAGCTTCTGATTGGCCTCTTGAATTCTCAGGAAGGCTGATCTGACTTTAGCAGGAGTTATAGTCCAGGTGGTGCCTATGGGCACAGGAAGGACCTTCAAGGTCATCCTCCTCACAGAGGCTTGTGGAATGGGACCGTGCAGAGACTTGGATTGTCCAGGACTGTGGGAGTTCTGAGGTTGGCCTTGGAACATGCTTTCTGATCTGTTGGCGCCCACCGAGAGCTTCCCCCCTAGTTCCTTTTTCTGCAGCTGATGTTGAAATGAGCCTGCATTTCTGGGCAGCTGCTGATGTTGTGGGGAACGTTGGAAGGCTGATGGTAGGGCATCAAGGCTCTGGGAGGCTGTGTGGGATACAGCCTGGGTTGCAGAACTCTGCCCGAGCTGTTTTCTGGGTGCCTGAAGGAGGTGGGTCAAGGCTCAGTTACTGGTCCGCCTTACTCTCGTATTCAGAACTCGGTGGAATGCTTGACATTCAGGTGTCTCGTGGGGATGCTTCCTGGGCGCTGCATCCTGGTTATGCCAAATGCATTTGGAAGTCTCCCCACTCGTTCTGCCCCAGAACTTAGCACCTGGTTCTCTGACCAGTAGATAGTGCTTGGCCTCATGCAGAGTCTTGGTCCTAGACTTTGGTTTTCAAAGTTACTTTGTGTGTGTGTGTGTGTGTGTGTGTGTGTGTTGTCCATGTCATGGTGTGCTTGTCGGGATTGGAGAACAACCTTTGGGAGTCGCTTTGCTCCCATCATCATATGAGCCCCAGGCTTAGTAGCAAGCACCTTTATCGTCTGAGTCATCTCATTTCTCTTTGATCCCAGAGTTTAATAACTAATGGTGCCACTCTGTGCAGATCTACAGTGTTCTGAGAACCTCAGCTCTGACATAGGCCCTTTGGGTCACTGCGAGGCATAAGGAGGACATGGGCTCGCAAGGGCTTTGTAATGGTCTGGACACCATTTAGGCAGTATATTTCAGTCTCCGTAGAGACCAGCAGTTGTTGTCATGGTCAGTGACTCAAACATCTGTAGGGTGACTTTCACGACAAACCCATGTTTCTCTTTTAACTGCCGTACATGCTACCCTGAGACCACTTGGCAGCAAGTGCTACCATATTCTGTCCCTAGCCTACTCCTACCCCTTGCACAAGTGTTACTGCCAGTTCCTCAAGTCTAGTATCTGGGGCTTGAGAACCAGTGGGTGGTGATGTCTTTTCTTCTTGAAGCGTTGCCACTGGTGCAGTTCCGAGCACCAATAGCTAGATCCTACGTGTCTCCTTCCTGTTGTCTCCCACCACTCTGGCTCTGACCTCCTGCAGGCTCTCTGCTCCTGGCTGAGTGTGGAGATGGAGTTTTGGGTGCTGGGGTGTCTATTTGTTTCTAGAGCCTCTAACAATTACCACAAACTTGGTGGGTGGCTTAAAATAACAGCAGCATATTCTCCCACGGCTCTTGAGGCCAGAAGTCTGAAATCAGGGTGTCAGCAGAGCTTTGCTCCCACCAAAGTCTGGGGGAGAAACCTTGCTTGTTCTCCTGACTTGTGGTAGCTCTGACGTTACTGTTTGCCTCCCTCTTCCTCCATGGTCCTGTGGCATATTGTCTCCCTGGGTGTCTGTACTTTGTGTATGTGGATATTTGTCATCTGATTTAAACCCCTCTGGGGTAGGTAATTCAGGACGGTGATTGCATCTTGAGAGCTGTTTCAGTCCCATTGTGCTTCTTTGTCTTAGACTGTATGGTTTATAAACATTAGAATTTGTTTCTCACTGTGCTGGAAAATGGGAAATCCAAACTCAATGTGCTAGTGGGCTTGGTGTCTGGTGAAGGCTTGCTTTCTGCTTCCACGATGTCACCTTGTTGTTGTCCTCACATGTGTCCCTTTAGTGTGTGACTGTATTTGTCTGCATAGTTCCCTCCAGCCCTTTTATAAGACACTGATTCCATTTCTTCCACTTGTGTAGCTGGAGACCAGATGTGACTTGTATTTATTTGCCTACAAAGGAGCAGAGTGGCAGGTTTGGGAGGACCTGGCTCTACAGCTCTCATGGTCAGGGATGAGGCGGTCTGCCCTTACCGGCTGCCATAGAACCCAGTACGCAGGGAGCCCACAGGAGATGCTCAACAATTACTCACCTATAAATGGTGGATGAAGTCTCTTGATTGATCCATATTAGAATGTGGTTGTACACAAAAGGTCCAGTATTCTTCAAGAGAATTTCCATTAAGACTTGTCTCTTTTGCAAGTAAACAACAAAACCCAGCTTCGTTCAACCACTTTTCACGAATATATGCTTATTGAGAAACATTTAAGCAATGCTAAAGTACAAAGAGGTATATTGTTAAGATACTAATAATGCCTTAATGATCCTGCTTTCCAGAAATATCCAGTATTAACACTTGCTAAGCATCCAGATAGCTTGGCATAGCACACACAGAGCCATGCATAAATGAGATCACCCTGTTTATGCTCCTTTGTAATAAAAAGAGTCCAATTAGATTTTCCTTGCATTTATCCAATGAGGCAAAAACCCAAGTGACTCAGAAGGAATTGCTAGAATGTAGAGAGAGATCTCCTCTCTAGCAGAGATAGTATTTTTCATGAGTTCTCTAAAGATTTCGAGAAAGATCATGATAAAAACGAACCACCTGCCATCACAGATCTTGGGAGGTAGAGACATGAAGATCTGCATTCCAGATTATCCTTGGCCATATAGTGAGTTTGAGGCCAGCCTGGGCTACAGTGACCATGTCTCAAAACCAAAAGCCAGCAATGAACCAAGCTTTTCAGTATACAAATGATTAATAAACAGTGAACTATAGTACCCTTCTGCATTGCGTCTGGCTCCCTGCTTTGGAATGTGAGAATCAGGTGGTTTTGGAGGGAACATAGTGCTGCCTGTGAACTTGGCCCCTTGGAGAGTGTTCTCCTTTTGAGGGGAGCGGCTGTGGGTAGCGGGCTTGTCTCTGCAGCTGTGTGGAGGAAGTCTTCCAGAACCAGGAACTCCATTACACATGGCAACCATACTTGAGCCTATCTCAAGAGTGAATTGGGTTTGTGAGGGAATGGCCCTGGGCTGAGCTGATTTGATTTGGCAGTGGGGCCGAGAAGTTTCTGAAATGTCAGATGTTAATATGATGGCTGTCTGGCTCTACATGGGAAGCCAGAAGTAGGGGGTGGATAGCTGGGTGTTGTCTCTGTTGTAGAGGAGGGATGTGAGAGAGAGGAAATGGGAAGGGAGAGGAGAAGAAGCAAGGTAGAGGAGGGAAGGAAAGTGGAAGGAGGGAGGGAGGCTGGTGGCAGTGGATCAAGAGGAAGGGGAGAGGAGAGAGGTGAGGGAAATCTGGCCTGCAGCATCAAGGAGCATGAGCTACAGAACCAGACTGGATTTGTTCTCTGACAGGGTTTGGCATCAAGATGGTAACTTTCAGTTCTAGTCAGAGGGATGCACCCTCCAGTCCTTTGCAGCACGACTTGCTGTGTTTCTGGAGCCCTTTCATCACCAGATGCTGGCCCTGGTGATGGCCTCCAAAAGTGACTAGAATTGATCTTATCTTGGAGATGACCCAGAGGATCATGGTGAGAATCAGCTCAGAGCACTCAAGGCCTTGTCCCCGTAGATGTCCAGATGGAGCTCGGGAGTGTCCTTTGTCTCCTTGCATGGTCAACAGACCTGAGCTATGGGGTGGGGCAGGAGACAGCAGTTGGGGTAGGTTTGGGGAGTGCCTCAGGCTTGGTGACTCCTGATTGAACTTGGAAAAAGGTGATGTGTAGGATCTGAGGGTTTAACAGCCACAAGAAGGCAAAAGCCTCAGAGATGGCCCTTTGAAATCAGTGTAAGATAGATCTCATGGCCTTGATGGTCCAGTGCTGGGTGTTGAGGTAAGAGAGGCCTACATAAGCTAAAAACTTAGGAGATCCCTAGACAGTGATTTCCCTCATTTTGCAAAAGGGGATTGATTCAAGGGACTTTCAGGCCAACTGAGCTTCAAAGTCCCTCAAACATCAGTTTAGCGAAGCAGAAAACAGGTCAGGAGCCCCTCTCTGTTTTTAGAACCCGGAAGGTCTGGAAGTGCTTGGGGAGGGTTAGGGACCTGTCACGGGGAGCTCAGAGGCACTCGAGGTTAGTGATGGTGGTAGAGGTGGGGACCAGGCAGCCAGGCTTCGGTGAAGCAGTTCAGATGTCTAAACGTTGTTACTAGTGTATTTATTTTATTTATTTATGTGTGTGCATGTACACTTGTGTGCACGTCTGTGGATGCACACATGCCACAGTGTGCACGAGGAGGTCAGAGAACAAATTTCAGGATTCAATTTTCTCCTTCTACCATGTTGATCCCAGGGAGCAAACTCAAGTTGTCAGGTTTTGTAACAGGCTTTTTTGAGACTGTCTAATGTAGCCTGGTGTATTCGTCAGGATTCTTTAGTGGAAAAGAACTGACAGAATGAATCAATCTACCTATCTTCCTATGTATCTATCTATGTATCTATCTATATATCTATCTATCATCTATGTATGTATGTATGTATGTATGTATGTATGTATGTATGTATGTATGTATGTATGTATCTATCTATCTATCTATCTATCTATCTATCTATCTATCTATCTATCTATCTATCTATCTAGGTGATTTATTAAAATGGTTTGCAGGCTCTGGTCCAACTAGTCCATCAAGGGCTGTCTACCAGTGGAAGGTCTAAGAATTCAGTAGTTGTTTAGTTCACAAGGCTGAATGGCTTAGCGGGTCTTCAGTATATGCCAGAATCCCGAATAAATAGACTCTAATGCCAGTGAAGGAACAGACTTGCCAGTGAGAGTGAGAATAAGCAGGCAACGAGAGCAAGCTTCCTTCTTCCATGTCCTTTATATAGGCTGCCAGCAGAAGGCGTGGCCTTAGAACTGGAGCTTTCCGCCTCAGAATATCTGGATTAAAAGTGGGTCTTCCTGCTTCAAATGATTTAATCAAGGAAAAAAAAAACCCAGATGTACCCAGCAGCTTGGGTTTTAGTTAATTCCAGATGTAGTCACGTTGACAACCAAAAATAGATATCACACCCAGATTGGCCTTAAGTTTGCTATGTAAGTGAGGATGACCTTGAACTCCAGATTTTTCTATCTCTTGCGTCTGAGTGTTGTGGTTACAGGTGTGTGCCACCATGTTTGGCCTGGCATTTCAGTTTTGAGGAGCAGTGAATGGTAACCAGAGACATTCCAGAATGTCTCAGCTCCCCCTCCACAGAGACAGACTGGTCTTGAGACTTCTAGGTCTCTATCAGTTTCTTGTGGCTGCTGTAACAAGTGGTCACAGACTTAGGGTCTGAAGACTGCACAGATTCATCACCTCCTGTTTCTGAAATGCGTCTCCTTGGGTACCAGAGGTTGTGTTTTCTCTGATGGTTGTGGGAGGATCCATTTCCTAGCCCCAGTGGTTCTGGGAGAACCTATTTTCTAGCCATGTGACCTTGGCATCTGGTCCCATGTCTTAGTCTTCAAAGCCAGTGACTCTAGACCAGTTCCTTTCCATGTTGTCACCCTGCTGGTTTCCTCTGCCCATGATGATGTTGGGCCCACCTGGGTCATCTTGATTCTTGTCCCATATCAGGGTCAGCCACAGGAAGCCTTGATTCTATCTGTAACTGCAACGCTCATGGCTGGGTAAGGTCATACACCTACAGTTCTGGGGATCAGGATGAGGGCATCTCTTTGGGGGCACATGTGTCATCCTTAAAGTTAAGTGATGGGACCCGGCCTTTTTCAGGCCTTCCTTGTAAGACAGGGAACCACACCAGCTTAGCCTCCGAAAGATTCCGTGACCTGTGACCGAGGCTCCTCCATCCAGGTTTCACTGTTTTGTGAACCTGTAACTGGTGAGATCTCACGGGCCTTACCCTAATCATACAGCCTTGAGGTTGGAGGGCTATTGAATGTTCCATGCGTTTTTGTACAGAGAAAAGAAAGCCACATAATATACCTGTTGTCAGTTTAGAGTGAGGTATGACCTTTATTTAAAAATAATTTTTGAAGATTTATTTTAATTTATATATGTGAGTGTTTGCCTACACATATGCCCACGTACTGGGTGCCTTCTTGGAGTCTGAAGAAGTCACAAGAAGGCATTGGCTGGATCCCCTGGAACCTGAGTTCTAGATGGCCATGAACCACTATGTGGATGCTGGGAATTGAACCCAAGTCCTCAGCAAAAGCAACAAGTGCTCTTAACCACTGAGCTATTTTTCAGTCTCATGACTGTTCTGTAGTCTTTAGTTAGCAAACTTGCAGGTCCCACATGGGGAGAGAGAGAGAGAGAGAGAGAGAGAGAGAGAGAGAGAGAGAGAGAGAGAATGAAAGAGAATGCTTTCTTTACTCAGCTCTAACAGGCTTGTCCAGTTTTTTTTTTAATTTGTTTAGATTTTTTTTTTTTTTTGAGACAGGCTTTTACTGTGTAGCCCTGGATAGCCTGGAAATCACTATGTAGACCAGGCTGGCCATGAACTTACAGATCTGCCTGCCGCTGTCTCCCAAATGCAGGATTAAAGGCATTCATTACTATGAATGTTTTTTTGAGACAGTCTCATGTAGTCTAGCCTGGCCTCCAGCTTGTCTCCCAAGTGCTAGGACTGCAGATAGGCATCGCCTTGCCTGGTTTTAGGTGGTGCTGGAGACCCTGGGTGTTAAACCCAGGGCTCAAGGCATGCTAGCCAAGCATCCATCCAGTGGAGCTGTATCCCTGCCCTACTTTTTTTGGAGACAAGGTCTTGCATGTTTTGGAGGCCGGCCTGGACTTTATTTATTGCCCAAGCTGGCCTGGAACTCATGGTCCTTAGCTTCCCGCGTGCTGTGATGGGCATACACCATCATGCCTAGTCTTTTTCTGATCTTTTCTTGAAGGTGTCATTGCTTACATTGTCATCCTTCTCTGGTCTAGCCGGACTTTTCCTTGCTGCAGGTTCAGCCTGCTGTCTCTCAATTTGCGAATCTGCTCATAGATAGATAATGACACCTAATCCCCATAATCTGCTTCTGCCTTGTTCTAATTACAGTACAGTTTTGCCCCCAAGACCCCTGTCATCTCATTGTTAGTAGAGTGGGCATCTGTGATGGTGAGCGTGTGGGCCTGGGGTCACTGGACTGAGGGTGGGTGGAGAGGGAGGCAATTCATTGTTCTTAGATAACCCCAGGTGACCTGCCTGGTATGGAAACTCCCCTTCCTGGTCCCCCAGGTCAGATAGCGTTGCCTGGCTACGGGAGGCTCCAGCGGGGAGAGAGAATAGGCACACATGTTTAAAATTCAATATTGTGGCCTGGCAAACACTCCAGCAGGGCCTTCCAGCCCACCGGTAATCTCTAATTCTCCCCACTCCTTGCGGGTGGGGCTGTGCACTGAGACCCAGATGGTTTCTTCTGGGAATTGGCCGTCAGCTGTTGTGAGGGACAGGGTTGGGGGTGGGGTGTGCTTGACTCACGAGGACTGTCACCCTGATACCTCTGAACAGATTCCTGAGAGGCCTGGGCTGGCTGGCGCAGACCTGTCCTTGAGGGGGTGTCTCTGAGGCACCCCAGCAAGGGCAATGAGTGAGGAAGGAAACCCAGCAAGGCCACGTCCTGTCGTGGGTGGTGTCCATTGAGAGGAAAGGCTACTTTTCAGAGAAGAGCCCTTTCCTAGGTCACACAAAGGGTGTCCACTACTCTTTCAGTGGGACCTCCTGTAAAAGGAGACTCCTCAATAAGTTGCTTGAATCTAAGAGTTTGAAGGTGGGATTCTAGGTGTGATGTGACTGGCTCTCCTGCAGCCTCATTTCTCCCTGAGGTGGTTGAAGGGGTCCTCAAAGTGGGGGTCCTGATAGAGGATCAAGGGAGTGAGCAGATCCATTCCATCTGTGTGGTGGAACAGTACGCCAACTCCTCTTCCGTAGAGCTACACAGATAGTTCTGGCATCCCAAGGAGTGCTTACTCTGCTGGCTCCTTCCTGAAAGGAAGGGATCATGTGACTCCAGCGTTGGGGGTCAAGACCAAGTCTGATGATTTTTTTCTTACTTGTGTGGGTTTTATGCATGTCTCCCATCCTCCCCCCAACCCATGGCCCTTCACCAGGCGCAGCTATGAAACTGCCTCCCCTAGCCAGCTTCCCGTGCACTCTTCTACTGGGGCTTCTGCACCCCACACCGCAGGGTGTTAGGAGGAGCCCTGCATTCACTTTACAATGCTTGTTGAATGCTCTTCATGGGTGAGTTCTACTGAGGGCGTGGGGACACACACAGCAGGAAACAGCAGATATAGTTCCTGTTCTCATGTGCCTGCCTTCTGGACAGAGAGAGACCCTGAACAGAAACCCGACACCTGACTGCGCGCGTGTGGCATTGTCTCAACTGAGGTTCCCTCTTCGAAAAGGACTCTAGGTTCGTGTCAAGTTGACAAAAATCCAACCACAAGAAGTGGGAAAGACAAAAGTCTTTCCATAGGCTTAGGAAGAGCCTACAGGGAGGTGGCAGGTGACAAGGAAGGGCTTTGTGAAGGGCAGAAAGGGACTCTGGAGTCTGGACTCTGGATATAACTAATGAAAAGTTACCTGGGCAGGTAGGACCCTGCATCCAGGGAACAGAAGGAACTCGGTGTGGCTGTAGGGGCATGAGTGAGGGAGGATGTTGGAGGTGGAACCCATCTACATGTGGGGCCTGGGAGTGGGTTTGGATTTTTAAATATTATGTTTTAGTTGTGTGTGTGTGAGTGTGTGTGCGTGTGGTGTGGTTAGGGCCCGGCTTTGGGGAACTGGTTCTCTCCTTCCATCACGTGGGGTCTAGGGATGGAACTTAGGTGGTCAGGCTTCCTCACAGGAGTCCTTACCTGCTGGCTCAGGGGTTTGATTTTAATCAACAGAGATGCGATTTACATATGGCGGCCGCGTAGGGAACGGATTATTGATCAGCAGGTATTGGAGGAGGGGGCTTAGTGAGAGAAGCTATCGCCAGAATCAAGGGCCTTGGACCCCAGCAGTCAGCGGAGGTGACAAGAATGAGTGGAAGGTGGTTGTGTTAGAGAGATCAAGACAGTGGAATGGGCTGGTGGGCTGGGGGCAGGTGAGGGAGAGGAAGGAAGCTGGATGGATTGGCCAAAGAAGACCGGAAGAGTCTGTCACATAAGGTGTGGGGTGTGTGAAATTCCACAGGGAAGGCGGCCAGGCCTGAGACTCTACCCACTCCAGAAGGAGGCGTGTCTCCCAAGTGCTAAGCGCTGGTGTCTGCTCTGCCCACGGAAGACAGAGGGCTCCCTTCTCACCCAGGTGATCTGTTGTCTAGGGGTGGCTGACCTATGCTGCCTGCCAACTCCAGGAGATGGCGCTCTGTAGATTCCACCTTGTGCCTGCTAAGCTTATCTGTATCCCTCCCTGCCGCCACTACAGCAGCCACATCGTGTTCTTCAGGCCTGGGAGAGCAAGTCATGGTGCTCATGTTCCTGGTGGCTCCTCAGGACCCCTTGATTTAGTGAAAATGGCCCAGGATAGTGATATATACCTGTAATCCATGCACTTGGGAGACTGAGTCAGAAGGATTAGAAGTTCAAGGCCAGCCTGGGCTCCAGAGTGAGACTGTTTAAAAACCAAAACCAAAAGAGAAAACAAAAACAATTAGTGGAGTTAGGCCTGTGCCTTGGCCCAGGGGACCTGCTCCCTAGGGAGCTGAAAGGACCTGGAAGCCTGCCTAGGATTGTGCAAAGCCAGAACTGTTGGATGGATCTGCTTGTTGGGTGCTGGGCAATCCTCTGTCTGGCCTCACCCACTGAGTGGCTGGGAGGTAATCTGAAACTCCTCTGACCCCTGGCTGTGGGCTGCTTCTCCCCGGGCCTCCCCAGACCCTCCCCACCCTCGTGGCCAGCACCATCAATGACATATGGGTAGCCTGTGGCTAGTGGGAGGTTGTGAGCTCACCAACTGTGCGCTGTGTCGGCTGGGTAGACCCTTGATGCCCACTTCCAGATTCACTACTCAGGAGTGTCTGCAGTTTTTCGACTACACCTGAGGCCAGGCTAAAGCAGCTTCCTCAGTCAGGGCAAGGGTGAGCCCCACCTTTGCTTTGCTGCTTGGTATGCTATTTCAGTCTTGCCCTGCTTTCAGCTTTGAGTCCCAGGTCAACAAGGTGATATGAGCCCCTGGGGACCAGGCTCCTCACCACTTTTGATACACGCCCTGGATAAGCCCATCACTTTGGCCAGCAAGGCATTGGGCAAAAGGGTAAGGGACTCCCTCGATGCTCTTTTGCTCTGAGCCCCTCTTCTGTTGCCTGTGATCCTGAGCCCGGGTCAACTGGGGAGAAACATTGGATCCAACGGCACATGATAATTGTTTACAGCTAGTAAGTATGTGCAGCTGGTCCCTTCTTTCTCGTCTTTGGGGCTCATAAACCTCACAGGGACTGGGTGTATGTTTGTGATGAGTGAGTGTTTATTGTGTGTGTGTGTGTGTGTGTGTGTGTGTGTGTGTGTGTGGTGGGGGTGGACTTAAATGCAAATGTTTTGGGTAGCACTCTGTTATGCCACCCCAGTGTTTGGGGGTGTCTGGGAGGTGGATATTACGGGACTCTGCATTCTGAATGCATTTGCAACCGAATGATTTCCCTAAGCAGGACGTCTGAGCCTGGGATAGGCAGTCCACTATTCTTCCCGTAAACCTAGTTAGGGTCTTCATTTGCCCCTGCACTCTGTTTATCATCCCAGCTGGCGAAGCAGGGCAGGCAATCGTGTTATTTGACATATGGTTTATGGAGAGGAGAGCTGTCTAGCTTTGAAGTCTCCATGTTTTGTACGTGTATAATTAGGTTGCTGGAGCTTGGGGACTGAAGTACTTATTTAGGTAACCATTAACTAGAAGATGGGGAAAGAAAGGAACATGCAATTTGCAGATATTCTCCCTTCCTGCAGGCTAACCTGAAGTGACGCTCCCAGCTGATGGGAAGGCTGCAGCCCCCAGTCTTCCTCTGCCGTGGCTCTCTGGGGAGGGAAGGTTGGGGGATCTTTTAAAAGTGGCCAGGCTTGATGGGGATAACTCAAATGACATCTCCTGGGTGTATCAGAAGAATCACATGTCTCCCTACCCCATTTCTCACGAGTTTTTTTTTTTTTTCTAGTCTCTCTCTTAGGTCTAAACCAGTGGTTCTCAAGCTTTCTAATTCTGGGACCCTTTAATACAGTTCCTCATGTCGTGGTAACCCTTAAACATAAAACCATTTCATTGCCACTTCATATGTGTAATTTGCTACTATTAGGAATCGTAATGTAAATATGTGATATGCAGGGTATCTGATATGTGACCCCCAAAGGGGTCATGACGCATAGGTTGAAAACCATTGCCAAACCAAGCTAAACCAAATGGTACCAAAAGCAGCTGACTCAGTGTTCAGCCCAGCACATTTGATGCACACCTACTGTGTGCTTGGTGAGAGACAAGCTGCAGTAAAATCTCAGAAGGTGTTCAGAGGAAGAACCCAGACTACTGCAATTCTGCAGTAACTGCCCTGTTTTAGCCTGTGCTCACCGCTGACTGACAGTGGGTAGGTGGGTGGGTGCCTTGCTCTTCGCCTTGAAGCAGAGGCTGGGCAACTGGAGGTCTCCAAGGCAGGGTGGCACTGGGCCAGTGAGTACTGGCTGGCTGCTAGAAACAGTGCCCCTAATGATTGCTCAGGGGACAACAGCAGCCTCCCCTGGAGGAGAATGGGAACTGAGGCACAGAGAGGGCATAAAGCAGGGAGAGTGGGTGGTAGTCTGGGAATTCAGTTGCGAACATTTGAAACAGTATGAGCTTGGATTCTTTTGAGTTGGTCATCTCTAAGCAGCCCTGCTAGTGAGCTGGGTGGTGGGATAGATGGCTCTGCATGTTGGGGACCAGTGTGCTGAGCTGGGGTTCACAGACATGTTACTGGCAGGACTCAGAAACCCTCCCTGGGGGGTAGCCAAGTTCATGATTCCCCAAGGAGATTTTCTTCAGGGGTAGGGAGATGGAAGGCTACTCAGGGAGGGATAGCTCAATAGTGAGAGGGACGTAGGAGACGTGGGCCACATCTGGCCGTGAGTTCCATCTGGGTGACCATATGCAGGTGTCTTCACCTCATTTCTTTCTGTGCACAACTCCAGGCTAGTACTGGAGAGGAGGAAGCTGGTGTGGATGGGAATGGCTAGCACCTATGGCCCTAAACGTGCCTGAAAAGGGGGAGGGGATAGTTGGAAGACAGAAAGTCTTTTGGTGGCTGATTCCTAGTTCAGAGTCCCAAGTGTCAGTCACACAGCAGCAAGTGCCAGCAAGCAAGTGAGCAGGGGACAGGGACAGCAAAGGGATGGGGAAGGAAGTGTAGTGATATGCAGGAGACTGCGAAGCCAGGTCTGTCACTTGACTGGACTCCCCACCAGGCTGGCCAGGAGGCAGCCCAGACCATGTATATCTACCAGGGCCAGGGAGGCCAGAGGCTCCACCCTTTCAGCCTTGGGGGTCTGTTCTTTCTCTCCTTTCTTCCAGCAGGAAACCTCATGTGACCCTGTAGCCTGTATGAGGTCAAAGCTGCACCTGTCCCTCTTTACCTCCCTGTCTGCTGAACCCACAAGTCCCCGACACAGTCCAGGAAGGTTTGTCTCCAGTGACCCGAAGGGATTTACACAGCTGTTTTTTCAGTCCCCCCTCACCCCCTCCCTTGACAAGGTTGTTGAAGCTGAGTCCCACATTGTGGGGAAAACTGGAAATTTCAGGCCACACACTGGGTCAAGGCCAAGAACTCTGCCAGAGGATGTCATGGCCAGGGGACTCTCCACAGTGCCAATGCTTGCACCTCAGCCAGCACTGGGCGGCTTGGCAGCTAGAGCCCAGCTGCATCCTGGAAAGTGGGGTTGTTGCTTCAAGACATCCTTGTTCTTACTGCACCCTTTGAAGGCCTGTGGCCTCTCTTGACAACCACTGATGGAGTCTGTGGAAGTGCTTCTTTTTTGAGATTTGTTTTTCTGGTTTTTGATTACAGAATGTGTGTGTCTCTGTGTGGGTATGTGCAGATGAACGCGGGTGCCCGTGGAGTCCAGAGGCCTCAGATTCCCCGGGAGCCAGAGTTCAAGGTGGTTGTGAACTGCACACATGGGTGCCATGAACTGAACTCTGGTCCTCTTTTGAGAACTGCCCTCTATCCAGCTCCTGTGATGTGTGTGTGTGTGTGTGTTTAATACTGTAGCAAAATTTCTGAGACCACACAGCTTTATAAAGAAAAGAGGTTGATTTTGGCTCATGATCCTGGGGCTTCAAAGTGGAGGGCTGGTATCTGGTGATGGTGTTGATGGCAGGGAGCATGTGCATCTCTCTGCTAAACCCTCTTTTACAGAGCTATCAGTATTGAATAACGGGGCTTCACCCTGATGGTCTTATCCCATCCTGATCAGTTTACAGACCCTTAACTTGACTTCATTAATTTAATCAGTGACTTCATCGATTAAACTTCTGCCTTTCAGGACTGCACAGTGGGGCTCAACTTTCTACACACAGACCTAGCTGTGTCCCCATCCATCTTCATTTTTATCCTGTTTGGATTTCAGTTTGGTGCTGTGCTTCATGGTTCGCAAGCCACTTTCCTAAACTCTTCTGATTCTCACAGTTGCTCTGCAAGAGAACCGTTATTTTCCCATTTTACAGATGGGAAAAATTGAGGCCTGGAGAAGTAAATGAAGCATTTCCTTTAGCCAGCTGGTAAGGACACAAGCCTGATTTCAAGCGTCGTGTTTCTTTCTCCAGTCCTAGGAAAAAAATCACCGTGTACAAATACTCACTGAGCCTCTGCTGCTGGAGGCATTGCTTCAGAGACATACTTTCTTTCCCTTTCGTTTAAGTACTCTGAAATCAGGGACATCAGAAGAGCAATAGTATTGCAGGGTCTGCAGTTGCCAGTGTTTCTGGTCTGTTAGTGGTGCACACAATAATGTGGTATCTTTCGACGGGCACTGTTGTAGATGTGAGGAAGTCTGCTGTGTGTAGACACAGCTTCTGCCCACCAGGGTTTTCCAGTTGGGAGGAATGATCAGACCTAGTCATTAACTGTATTTTGATACCGACATAAACCAAGTCAAGTGCTGTGGGGACTTAGGTTGTGAGCTTCCCAGTGGCTTGAGGGGCTGTGGGGGCAGCCCAGGGATAGAGTGTGTGCTTAGCATATGTGAGACTTGAATTCCATCATTAGCACTAGAGAGAGAAAGAGAGAGACAGAGAGACAGAGAAGAAGGGAGGGAGACAAAGAGAGACAGAGACAGACAGACACACACACACAGAGACACACAGAGAGAGATAGACTTTCAGGAAGACAAGTGGGATTTGGACCTTATTAAGATTTTCACTGTCCCAAGCCACATTAGTGTGCTTATGTAAAACTTGAACCCTGGTCGTGAAAGGTGGTCATGGTTTGCAGTGCTGACTATTGACCAAATTATTTACCTCTCAGCCTCAGTTTCTTCATCTGTAGAATGGGCAGGACCAGCATGCCTGTGGCCCTGGTGGTGCTGAGACTTAGGTAGGTAGACATGTGTGAAGTGTTTAGTTGGGGCCTGGCACACGTAGTGAGAACGCAGTTAATGTCAGCACGCCTCCCCAGAGTAAATCCTGTAAGTCAACGGTGTTTAGCCATGGCTGCTGTGTGTGGTAGGCAAAGTCTGTGCTTGCCGTCTCAGTTCCTCCTGGGGGACACCCAGGGTGTGGGGTAGGATCAGTATTCCATTTTTTTAAGTCAAGAAAATGAGACTGGAAGTCACAGGACTGCCTGAGGGCTGACTGTGGTTTGGACGCTAGTCTCTCTGTCAGCGGGTCTTTTCCCTGGACCGCAGCTGCTAGGGAAGAATTGAGGCCAGAAAGGAAGTCTGACTGATTGGGGGCCTCACATCTCCCAGGGTGTTTTTATCAGATCATTACCATGCCGTGTCCTGAGTGACAGGGCTTCTGGTTTGGAAGAAAGTGGGCATAGGTGGGCAATGGGGGTCTGGCTCAGGGATGAGAGTCTCATTAAACCAAGGAGAAATTTGCATGGGTATTACTCTCTGCACCCTCCACATCTGTGGACAGTGGCTAATTTTGCATCACAGGAATGGCTACTTGTCTCCTTGGCCTCTGTCCTTTGTTCTTCTGTTTGGAAGTCCTGAGTCTCCTGGGCCCTGGAACAGCTTCAGAGTGTGGCCACAGGGCTGCCTCTGCTCATGACACTGCTGGGGCTGAAGGCCTCGCTGGCTAGCTGAGAGTCCTTCCTGACCTCAGAGTTAAACACGGTGCTTTTAGTTTCTTCTCTACCTTTGCCTCCCCTTCCTTGCCATCCTCCCCACCTCACCCTGCTCTTTCGTTTAGAACACTCACCTGGCTCTGCTTCTGGCAGGCTGTGTGACCTTCAACAGGCCACATAACCTCTCTGAGCTTTAGTTGCACTTTTCCTCAACTGGATCATGATGGGGAAGGGGTAGATCCTGGGACTGGGTGAAGTGGGGTGAGTAGGAAGAGAGACTAAAGATGATCTTCCTGAAGCCCCCATCCTTATCAGTGGTTGGCCCAGAGATCAGTAAGTTAGGTCTCTCTGCCCTGCCCTCCACTTCCTATTGATGCATTCCCTTACTGCAGAAGGGGTTTGGACCATAAGCATAGGGTAGCAGAGGCATCCTGTGTGGGGTGTGTCGTGCTAGCCAGAGCCTGCTATGCTCCTGGGACTGCAGGAATGGTATGGTGGTGTGGGGGCTCTGCAGAGTGATTCATGGGGCACTAAACATAAACAGGGAGAAACCAGAAGCAGGGGCAGGAGGGGACTGAGATGATTTGAGTACACAGGAGTCCCACACTGAGTCCTTGGGTTCAGCAGGGGCGGAGAAGCCCATGAGCATCACCTCCTGGTTTCTTTAACACAACGGTAAATTAACAACGGTATTTTCATTATTATTTATTATCAGCATTTCAAGATTTGGAACGGGCATTGCTAGCCTTCTCCAGAGCTCTAGTTCCCTCTTCCACATGGCTCCTGCAAGTGAGGTGGCCCAGGTCCCAAGTAGCCCTCTGCCCATCTCTTTCCCACCCATTCTGACCTCCAGTGTTATTTCAACCTCAGAGGTGGACCTGTGCCCAGGCCTCTATGGAGCCATGCCTTCTCCCAGCACCTGAGCACATCTTCTAGCCTTTCTTTCTCCCATGGGGTACTCTGGGGGTTCCTTGAGCAGATACAGGTCAGGCTGGCATGGAGAGAGGAGGTGGCAGCCAGGGAGGCAGGACTGGAGAGGCAGAGACAAGGACAGCCTTGTGGGTGGGCTGCTTCTCATGTGTCTTGGGAACAGGAGTTTGTGGAGCTTGGGGGCAGGATGGCTGATCACCACGCAGGCATCTATGAAGGGTTCTTCATTATAAAGGGTTCTTCACACTTTGCCCCACTGGACTTAGTACCTACGCTGTGCAGAGTGCTGTATTTCTCCGTTTTATAGATCTGGAAACTGAGACTCCAAGGCTGAATAATTAGCCCCACAACTCACTAGCAGGAGAAGCATGTCTGTCACACACTAAAGCCACGGCTGTCCCTGGTGCACTGCAACCTTCTTTTGTGGGATTGAATAGTTCATGTCTTAACTTCTAAGCTGGGCACACTGCTTTCCTCTCAGAGCTGATCCTGGCGAGGGTGCTGACAGGTGTGGAGTCTAACATGCTTATGATGGAAAGGGACCCCAAGACCCATGGTCTGACGCCCCTTCCCCATTTTACTTCTTCCATCTCAGAACTTGTGCACCACTGGCTCTGAGTTTTAAATGTGGTGCGAGTCTCATTGGGCCTTTTGCTGTATTTATTTTAAAATTTTCTTTGGGGAGGAGGTTGCGGGATGAAGCAACTGCTGTCTGTTTTAAAAGAGCATTAAGAATTGTTTAAAAAAACCCAGAATAATACACCTAACATTAGAGAGAAATCCAGGCTGTTCCTGGTGGAAAATAGCTCTCCAGGCCTCTGCACCCCTTCCCACGAATCCCCCACCTCCAAACAACTGCTGACTGTTTTAGCTGTGTCTCTTACTTTGAGCATGGGTGTTTTAGACTCTGTGGTCCGCAGGGATGTAGGGATCTGCTGTTGTTTACTTTGCTTTTGTTTTCCTTGCACTTAGGGCTTCTTAGCTCACAGGTAGGGACGTCGAGGGGCCTGTCTTGCGTCCTACAATGCCTGATAACACTAGTCTTCAGTGCCAGCAAGGCCACTAGCATCCCTTGCTCTGGTCCCTTCTCAAGGCAGGAGTGGAAGGGGAGCCTGCTTCTCACCCTTGGCTTTCCTGGGCACAGGTAGGCTCCTCTCATACGTCTCTGGTGTGGTGCTGCCTGGGAGGGACACCTTGTCCTATGACATACATGTGTGTAGTGACTCTGCCAAACAGAGAAGCAGTCCTGGCAGCGGAAGGGTCAAAGGTCATGGGTAGTCAATGTGGACTAACAGCTCTGGGCGGGCGGACACCCAAATCCTGCAGTTCCTTGTTTGATCTTAAGGAAGTTGTCCAACGTCAGCAGCTGCCGCCACCTTGGTGGCAACAACAGCAGCAACAGCCTCGGCAGTGCTTCTAAAGCAGAGGGGCTCCTCCTGCCTCCCAGAGCCAGGCACAGAGAAAATGATGGAATTCTTAAAGACCTTTGTGGTGAGTGTTGGTGACTGTGAAGGGTTCCTGTCCAGACCTTGCTGCTGGAGGGGCTGTGGGTAGAACCAGCTAGAACCCCACTTGGCAGGGAGCCCTGAGAGGCTGTTTGCCTACCACAGGCATAGAGGCCTCCTGTCACTCAGGGGAAGGAGGGGCAGAAGCCAGTGACAGATTTGTGTTTTGAGTGTGGAGTGTGTGTGTGTGTGTGTGTGTGTGTTTGTGTGTGTGTGTGCGCGCGCGTGAGTGCGTTGGGGGAAGGGGTGTGGGAGGACAGGTGACAGAGTCAGGGACCAGACCTTTCCTGCCTAGCCTGGATCTGAGGTGGGATCCTGGCCTGGGACCAGACAGATATCACCTATGTGCTTCTCTGAGAAGGCTTCTTGGCTCTGTGCCAGGGTTCCCAAGGCCCACCTGCTCACCACAGGCCATACTGTAAGGTTGGCATTTCTAGAACATGAGAGAAAGGAGCTCTGCTCGATTTCTACTTAGCCTAAAGCTCCCAGAGTATGTTTGGGGTGGGACTTGGAGTGGAGGCTCAGGGAACCATGTCCTGTGCTGCTCTGGAGGACTTGGGTGACCTAGGTCCTATACTAACACGTAACCTGGCCAGGACTGCTAGGTTCCCTATCCACACACCTGCTGGCTGGAGTCTAACTTGCTTTCTTCCCCTCCTTGGCCGCGTCGTCTCTTGTCTTCAGGGAGCTGAAGGTGACAGGTTAGGATGAGTATGGGGAATGTTGGCGTATATTTGGAAACGTAATCCCCCAATCTCATACTACAAGATGGGAGTCGTGGGATCGACGTCCACGTTATCAAAAACTGGCTTGACTTCTCTGGACTGCGCAGGGACAGGTAGTGGTAATTTGAGGGTTTGAAGCTGGAAACTGATGTCAAATGGCTGCTGTGTGGGGAATTGTGAGAAACGAGTATCAGGGAGGCCTGGGGTTCAGTGAGGAAGCCCATGAATGGCTGTGGGGATGACAATATGACGGAGGCAGAGGAAGGAGATGTCATCAGATCTGTATGTACACTGGCTATGGATTTGCAGGAGGATCAGAGCGGTGGTGGGGGAATGGGGGAATAAACAAATGTAGGGATGGAGGGTAACTCTTAGAAAACCCTTTGTTAGCCAGTGGTGGTGGTGCACACCTTTAATCCCAGCACTCGGGAGACAGAGGCAGGCAGATCTCTGTTAGTTCTAGGCCAGCCTGGTCTACAAAGTGAGTTCCAGGACAGCCAGGACTGTTACACAGAGAAACCCTGTCTTGAAAGACCAACAAAACAAAAAAACCACAAAATAAAACACAAAACCTTTGTCTTCTATTCATTGTGATGGTAAGACTGGTGGATGAAGGTGTTTTGAAGGGAAGATTTAATGAGATTTCCATTCTGGCCTTGTGAAGTTTGGGATGCCAGCATGTGGATGAGATGTTGGCTTGGCAAATCAAGGTGCGTCTTGTCTTGGTCCTGCTTCTGCCTTATTGAAATGTGCTCACTTTTGGAAAGTTGCTTGACTACTCAACATCTCCAATGTCTCCAGCTCTGTAGCAGCCCCTCCCCCACCACTCCTGATGATTGTGAGGAAGAGGAGTTGGGTGGTGTTTGTAAAGTGCATGATCAGCACCCAGTGCTGGCACGTCTCAGGACCCCTAAGAGAAGACAACCTGAGATTCTTTATATCATCTAAGTGTCTGAATTGGGAATATTGAATGGCTCCATTATGTCCAGAATGGAGTGTGATACTATGTCTTGTAGGCTGATTTGGCTTCTAAATTTAGTTTGTTACACCCATGCAGAGATGTTTTTTAAACACTTAGTTGATTAATAATGAGTTGATAACCAATGTATAAAGATTGAGAGAGCTTACATAAAAATTTGGATTTCTGTATAATCTTGAGAACCCTAGCTACAGTGAGCTTGCATTTCTACTTGGCAGCTTCCCTAGAGATAAGTAGTGGCTCTCTCTTTTGATACTTTAATGTTGGCTTACTCCTCCATCCCATTTAAAAAAGTCGAGGAGAAATTTATATAACATGATATTAATCACTTTAAAGTAAACAATTTGTTGGCGTTTCACAAGGTCACAATATGGTAGAACTACCACCTTTATCTAGTTCTGAAATATTTTATTTTCACCATCCTCGAATAAACACCCCTCAGTAGTTACTCCCTACCTGCTCCCCTCTCCACCCCCAGCCCCTGGCAACTAGCAATCTATTTGCTTTCTAGCTATTTTGTAGGAATGAAGTAATCATGTTTCTGTATAGCAAAAGAAACAACAGAGGGAAAAGGCACACTGTAGAGTGGGGAAAATATTTGCAAACTACATAAAAGATAGGAGGCTATGGGGGCGGGAGAGATGGCTGGTTAGGAGGAGTGATTACTGTTTTTGCAGAGGAGCAGAGTTCGATTCCCAGCACCCACATCAGGCTATGGGGACGGGAGCCATGGCTGAGTGGTTAGGAGGAGTGATTACTGTTTTTGCAGAGGAGCAGAGTTCAATTCCTAGCGCCCTCATCAGGCTGCTCACAGCCACCTGTAACCCCAGCTCCAGGGCTTCTGATGCCATCTTCTGGCCTCATGTGGCAGACACTCACCCTTAAATACACACGCACACACACATGCAAACACACATGCACACGAATTAAAAAAAGACAATAGGTCAATTTATATGCTTGAGAATAGGCTAAAGATTTTAAAAGTCATTTCTCCAAGGAAGACATTCAAAGGGCCAACAAACGTGTGAAAGGTATTCAATACCATTAACTGTCAGAAAACCAGACTGACTCAGAGTGAGATAGTACCTCCCACTCCATAGGAGAGCTAGAACTAGAAAATTCCCAAAGATAATAAGTATTGGTGAGACTGTGGGCAAGTTGGAACTCCTGTAAGACTCCTGGCGGGAATGTGAAATGGAGCAGCTGCTGTGGAAAGCAATATAGAGGTCACTCAAGAAGCTAAACAGTACAGAAATCAAGGCTGGGGAGATAGCCATTTCGATATTGAACAAGCCTGAGGACCTGAGTTTGGTCCCCAGGTCCTATGTTAAAAGAATGTGTTGGCTATTTTGGATTCCTTAAATTTCCATATCAAATTTGGGGTTATCTTTTTTAACTTTTACAGTGGCCAGAATTATTCTAGGAACTGTGTTAAATACGTACACTGCTTTGTTTGGTATTAACTGTCTATCTGAAGTTGACTCCTTATTGTTTGGTACTAACTGTCTGAGGTTGGCTCCTTATTGATGTGACGGAAGCAGCTTAAGGGCAGAATGGTTTGTTTGTCTTGTCTCATGGTCTCAGAGGGATTCAAGTTCATTGTGGCAGGGTAGGCAAGAGCCTGTGGCAGATGGCTTCTCAAAAAGTCACTAGATCAGGAAACAGAAAAAACAGGTTGGAACTAGAAGCAGGTGTAACCTTCAAAGACTGCCCCTTATGGCTTCTGCTAGCCAGGCCCCATCTCTTAAAGGACCCACAGTCTTCAAAATAGCCACACAGCTGGGAAACAGGTGCTTAAAACATGAACCTGTAGGAGATATTCCAGATTCAATAGTACAGATTGTCTTAGGGTTTCCATTGCTGTGAAGAGACACCGTGACCATGGCAACTCTTATAAAGGAAAATGTTTAACTGAGGTGGCAGCTTACAGTTTCAGAGGTTTAAGTTCATTATCGTCATGACGGGGAACATGGTGGCTGGCAGTATGGTAGGGTGCAGGCTGACATCATGCTGGAGAATTCTACATCTTGATCCAAAGGCAATAGGAAGTGAACTGAGACACTGGGTGTGGCTTGAGCATATATGAGACCTCAAAGCCCACCTCCACAGTGACACACTTCCTCCAACAAGGCCACACCCACTCCAACAAAACCACACCTCCTAATAGTGCCATTCCTTTTGGGGGCCATTTTCTTTCAAACCACCACACATAAACATTATCAGTCTTCCTGTCCATGAACATGGTGTACCATTCCATTAATTTAGTGTCTTCAGTTTCTTCCAGCAATGTTTTATAATTTCCAGTTTCAAGTCTTTTGCTTAAATTTGTTCCTAGGCATATTGTTCTTTTTATGTGGCTGTGCTTGGAATGTTTTTCCTTTTCACTTTATTCATTGTTAGTGTAGAGAAACACCACTGATTTTTTTTCACCCTGAAATTTTGCTGGCTTCATTTATTAGTTCAAGAGTACCCCCTTTTTCCTGTTCTCTTTATTTTGGTTGCTTGGATAGGATTGTGCCATAGGAAATTAGTTTCATTTATTTCTTCATCGTGGAAGCTTCTTTCTTACTCTACAACCTTCAGCATTCTGAACAGGGTGGTGGCAGCAGGTGTCTTGTTCCTAATTTCAGCGAGAAGGCTTTAACACTCTCCATCAAGTGTGCTCATGGCTCTTGGTGTGTGAAGAAATACCCTTTGTCACGTTGAAGAAATTCTCCTTCATTCTTAATTTTCTGAGTGCACTTATGTGGAGGCTGGAGGACAATCTCAGCTCTCCTCTGGTCACAGTCCACCTTGTTTTTGAGACAACAGCTCTCATTGGCCTGGAACTTACAGAGCAGTCTAAACTTGATGGCTAGTGCACCCCAAAGATCTGCCTGTCTCTGTCTCCCTGGCACTGGGATTACATGTCTGGCTTTATTTACATGAGTTTTAGAGGATCACACTGAGATCCATGTGCTTAAAGTCCTAGCACTGTCTACACAGGCATGGGTGTGGGGCCATCCACCCGACACAGGCAACCTACCTGCATCCACACCTCTGAAGAAAAGTATCCCCTTTCCCCCAGCAGCCATCAGTCGCCAATAACTTTTTGGTGCGGGTACAACCTCCTGCACCTCTCTCCCGTCTATGCTGGAATGTTGGTTGGCTTGGTCTTGTACAAGTCTTGTGCAGGTAACTGTAGCGACTGTGAGTTCATGTCATCGCCAGAGGCCACATTTCTCAGCCCTCCTCTTCCGTCTTCCAGCTGTTACATTCTTTCCACCCCTTCTTCTTCAGTGTTCCCTGAGCCTGGGGGAGGGGTTGACATCACTGTCCCATCTAGAGCTGGGCACTCTAACAGTCACTCTCAGTACTCTGAGCTGTTGTGGGTCTCTGATGCTTGCTGCAAAAAGATGTTTCTTTGACCAAGGTTGAGAACAATGTGTATAAACAAATGTTAAATATTTAGAAGGCAATTTGACAATAGTTCTATTTGGCAAAATCAAAGTAGCTACGGCCTCCCCAGACCTGGGCATTTGATTAAGTACCAGATATGGATCCCCTTCTGTGGAACAGGCCTCAAATCCAAGCTGAAAGGTGTTGGTTCCCCTCTAACAGCCACCGTTGTATCACTAGGCACACCCTTCAGGTCAGGTCAGCATTGTCATATGCAGGGTCCACCTCGGGTAAGTCCATTGAATTCACTATGGAGCGACATGCCTTGGACATATCCGTGTCCAGAGCTTTTAAAGTTCAATTCAGCCTCTTTGTGTCTTGCCATTTACTCTTTCATGGCCTGGCTGCTAGCTGATAGGCCTTCGTATCTCCGCTCATGTCTCAACGGTATAACATGTCTACCTGATCATTAAGATGTTCTCTTTATGAAACCTCTATTGTCTTCCCACCCTTCTGTATCTTGTTCCATTTCTTCTCCAGTCTCTCTGCTCAGGAATGTCCCCTACTACACACTTCCCTCCTTAAACACGATTCATGGGTCTGTGGCTACCTGAGAGCTTGCTAGAAATGCAACTTACCTGGCTAAGGATCAGAAATACTTGGGAGTGGACCTAAAGAAGCTGCATTTTAGCGGATCTTCCAGGTGGTTTTGTTGTGTTATGACTGCTGCAGTCTCTGGACTCCAGGTGACACAGGGAAGCAGTTCCTCTAAGAGTAGAGGGGCTGGCCCACTTGGGCTGCTGGGGAGGGTGAGTTAAGGTAGGAATGAGAAGCATGCCGGTGTTTTAGTGGGGGTTGGTGACACTTGGGGGAACCAGATTTTCTTCTGGAAGGAGATAGAGTTGACTGTCTCTGGTGAGGTGGGCCATATGTGGTCAGGGGACAGAGAGCTCTGTGGAGCAGGAGCTCTGGACTATCTAAAACCTAGATTAACTCTAGCAATTTCAAGGAATCAGTCCAGGCCACTCCAGGGCCTAAGATCCAGTTTCCACAGTTTGCTTCCTTCTTGCCTTTCTTTTCGTTATATATTCAGCACTTATTTCTTGACCATCTAGGCCCAAGAATGAGGCTGTAGCAACCAGGTCATTAGCCCTGGTCCTCTATCCCTACTGTCCTGTGCATAGGGACTTCTGAAGCAGCAGCAGTGTGGGATGGCATGGTGTACTTGATACCCAGGCAGCCATGGGGTACACCTGTCGCTTTGTAAATGTGTGTGTTTTCTACTGTCTGGCTCTCCAAGATTTATATAAACCAATGACAAAACTCCCAGAATCTTTTCTTTTATGTGTATACATATATGGTGTATGTATATGTATATGTAGTGTATGTGTCTGTATGTACACCATGTATGTCCTTGGGTGCATATATGAATGTGAGTACAAATGTGTGTGTGTGTGTGTGTGTGTGTGATGTGTATGTGTGTGCATGTGTGTATGTGTGTGTGTGTGTGTGTATGTGCAGAGACTAGAAGTTGAAGTCCAGTGTCTTCTTTAGGTACTCTTCATCTTACATATTTGGACCAGGTCTTTCACTTGTACATTGAGCTCACCATTTGACTAGTCTAGCTAGCCAGTTTGCTTTGAGAATCCTCCCTCTGCTTCCCATATGTTTGGGGTTACAGGCAGACCACCATGCCCACTCAGCATTCATGTAGACTCCAGGGATCTGAACCCCAGTCCTCACACTTGTGTGGCAGGTACTTTTACCCATTGAGTTGTATCCCCAGCCCTCTTATTTCTGTTTGTTTCTTTAAGATGTCCCTCTTTATGGAGACCAGAACCTGCTCTGATACCGGAATTCCTCTTCCCTCAGCACCAGGCACCCGGCATTTCTGCTTTATTTTCGCAGGACCCGGGTGGATTCACAACATTTCCCCACTCACCTTTGGGATTTTCTTTGCCTTTGCCTGTGCCTTTGCTCCTTCAGTCTGTGCCTGGATTGAGAGCGCAGAGCTAAGGAGGCCTGGGTTGTAGTCACTGAGTCAGTGCTGGGTGCTGGACTGTGCTGTCCACACACTAACTCATGTAGTTATGGCCAGTCCCATTCTGAGGTACCAGGTCCTGCTCTGTGAACTGCCCATGTGTTTGGAGTGTGCTCACTCCTGAGAGAGGAGTGTAGCAAGGCTGCACAAACACCCCTCTTCAAGCAGAGGAGTGGTGGAGCAGGGCCCAGAGCTGGGGCAGGTTGCTCAACAGTTACATGCTGAGTCAGCAGGTGGGTGGCAGAGGGTACCATTTCTCCAAATGGGATGAGAGGGGGAACGTTGGTAGAGGTCCCACAGGCTAGGGAACATAAAAAGAGAAAAATAAATTGACAGACTGTCTGCAGGGAGAAACCATGCCAATGTAGGGCTTCCCTGGGCTGAGGGAGGCTGGCAGGTGGGAAGGGCTCAAAGGGGTAAAATGGTCTGCCTTGATTGTCTTCTGCAGTTAGACCCACAGGATCTGCAGCCACAGACTTAACTCACCTTGGATCAAGAATGTTCAAATAAAAGCTTATGTCTGGCTGGATCTGGTAGTGTATGCCTGTAATCCCAGCTGAACAAGAAACCTGGGCAGGAGGATTACAAAGCCAAGCTATAGAATGAGTTCAAGGCTAACTTGGGCAACTGAGTAGCGAGACTCTGTCTCAAAATAAGACCTTAAAAACTTGGGATAGAGTAGTAGAGAGCTTGCTTGGCATGTGCAAGACTGTAGGTACACACACACACACACACACACACACACACACACACACACACAGTGCAAGAGTGTGTGTCTGTATTGATCTTATACATACATCCCTTCCCATTTACATAACATTTAAACTGCATTAGATATTATGAATAATGCAGAACGGATTTAAAGTACATGGGAGGACACACATAGATTGTATGTAAATGCTATGACATTTCATATAAAGGCCTTGAACATCTGTGGATTTTGGTATCTGTAGAGGGTCATGGAACCAATCCTATGTAGGCACCAGGGAACAACTGTCTCATACAAATGCCACCTTCCATCCATCATTCCCTCTTATTCACTCCCTGGGCTGCAGGGAACTGGCAAGAGAGAGCTCAGGCATGATTTCTTGAGATTTCCTAAATCCAAATGGCTCCCTGTGGTTCCTATCTATGCTTGCTCCCGCTCTCTCCACCCTCCTCCAGCATTCCCTTCCCCAAGGACTCTCTTTGCCCTCCAGAGGGGAGACCAGACTGTTTCTATATTGGGAGGTGAAGAGGACAGAGATTGAACGGGATGGAACCCTGGGGCCCAGCCTGTGACTTCCCTGGCTGCGCTGGTTGTCTGATTATTTCATGGCCTAGTTGACTGGCTGTGAAAGCAGAACCCAGGGGGAAAGGCTGGTCACTGCTTTGATTTGGGTGGCAACAGTTGTTGCTAATAATAAAATCTACAGCTGAGCTGACACTGCTATTGGATGACATTCCTCAGTGAAATCCAGGGGGCTGCTTTCCAGGTGGAAGGAGGTCCCCTTCCTAAGGATGCTCAGGCCAGATCTTCCATCCTACAGGGTATATAGGAAAATACTAGGCAGTCTGTGGGCATTTATGGGGTTGCATGCCCTTGCGTGGGTGGAATTTTCTCAGACAGATGAGGGTGGGTCCAAAAGACTGCACTGCAGTTCCAGGCTGGCCTGAGTCACCTTGCTTCTGGGTGGAAAGGGAGACCTGCTCCTTGCCAACGGTGGAATTGTCCCATTGGAAAGTTCAGCGAGTCACTGAGAAGTTGGGCCAGCACCGTGCAGGCCAGCTTGCATTGGCTGGTTTCTGCTCCTGGGCATTGTCCATGAAGGAATCTTCCACCTGGTGTGTTACTCACAGCTGAGGGTGAACCATGGCTCTTCTTACCTTCCATGCCAGCCCTAGGGCCATGGGGCACTTGTCTGAAACAGTCATCCAGAAATGCCATCTGGAGTCATGAAATGCAAAGTATCCTGGAGCTGCTAGAATGTTTCTCAGCAAGGAAAGTGTGTTCCACCAGCTTCCTGATTCTCCTGCCTGTAACCGCTGTCTGCTGGGCATGTGCTGTGGAACAACAGGTCCTGGCTGGGTGCTAAGACCCTAGGAGGCCAAGGATTATTTGGTTCAGTTTTCAGTGGAGGAAATCGAGAGACTAACATATAGTATTATCACACAGCTGGGTAGTAGCAGCGTGGATGGTCCTCAGATTTGGGCTCTGCTGCCTCCTATCTTTCTGCTGTAACCAACCCTCTGACTTGCAGAAGGAGCCCTAGTCCTAGTGTTCAGAGTCTCTCAGGTCTAGGTCCCAGCTGCCCCTTCCATTCGACCTTAAAGATGTTTGATCTGGAGGCCTCAGTCAGTCATGGACTGAATCGTCCTCTGCTCATCAAATGCTTGTATTCCTTTCCTTTCCTGCCCTGGCCACATAGTTCCTGGTGCCTGAGCACTGTGTGCTCTGCATTCCTCTCTATTAAGCCATTTCTCTTTATCTTGTAAGGTCAGCTTGGATCCTGGGTTTTGCTGGAGCCTTTCCTGATGTGTTGATTTTAAGTTATATTCACACACACTGTATATGTGTTTGTGTGTGTAGGCTAGACTTCTCCATCAGGTGTATCTTCTTCAGTTGCTTCTCTACCTTAGTTTTATTTTTTTTGAGACACAGTCTCTCCAGGTGGCTAGCTAGCTATCCAGCATACCTCTGGGATACAGTGCTGGGATTATAAGCACATTGCTGCAGCACCTCACTTTTTACACAGATGCTTGGGATTTGAATTTAGAGCCACATGTTTGTGGGGCACGCACTTTATTGATTGAGCCACCTTCCCTGGACTACATCCATATATTCTTTTGTAGTTCTCCATTCAAGAGGTGGAACCCAATCCCCTGTCCATCAAGTGTGTGCCAGATTTCCTATTCATTGCTTCCGATAATAGGATAATGTAGGGTGATGGTTGTATGACTTCAGATTGAGTGGTGCAGGATGACATAGCTGCTTCTGTGTGTCCCCTCTCCTGTGTCACTCGTTCTGGGAGAACATAGCCATCACATGTTGAGGACACTCAAGAAGCTCGTGGAGAGGCCCCTGTGATGAAGTATGTCCTTCTGTTGATGTTCGTGTGGGTGTACCAGTTCCAGTGAGGCCATTGAGCAATTATATTCTCACCACGTGCCATATTGACTCCTGAACGCTACATAAATGGTTTGGGAGCACCAAGTTCTGGAGTTATTTGTTACACAGCAGGGGAGAAGTGCATTTGGTGTCTCAGTAAGAAGGGCTTCATGCCTGCCTCCTCTGAACAATGTGGACTGGTCATCTGCAACATAACCCTGCATAGCTATGTCTCAGAGTGAAGACCAGGTTCCTGGGTATCTGGATCCTGCCTGGTATTTCCAGCATCCTGCCCATGTCTTGGAGGTGTTTCATCAGTTGGGGTTCAGTGATCCTTAGGAGGGAACTGTGGAAGAGGTTTCTGATTACCAACTGGGTAAGCAGGGAGTGAGCTGGGTTGAGGGGTGACTCGGGGAAGCATCTTAGTCAATGATATACAGAGCTAAGTGTGTACTTGAGGATAGATTGGCTTGAATCCAGGGCTTTCTCTAATCTCCAAAGACTGTGATTTGTGTCTCAGGAACTCCTTGTTAGGAAGCTGGGGGGTGGACCTGAAGCTGGGTTTGGGGGAAGCAAAAAGAAAAAAAAAGCCTGCCAGAACCTCCACATATGTGAAAAATCTTTAAAACCTGGATTACATGTAAAAAGCAATTTATAAAAATGCCGAAGAGCAAAATACCAAAGATCTCATCTGGGCCTGTGTCTCCCAAGATGCTTCTCGATGGCTGCTCATCCTCAGACCCGCCCATCTACACAGACACCGGTTTATGTTTAACTGAAAGGGAGGGACTGCCTTCCTTTCTCTTTTCCAGTGCGTTACCCCCACCTAGCAGTGCACTGTGAATATGTGTGGGCAGAATTCCCAAAGATTTCGCTCATGGGACCTTTCCTTTTTTGAGATAGGGTCTCCTGTATCCTAGGCTGGCCTTGCACGCATTGTGAGGATGATGTTGAACTCTTGATCCTCCTACCTCCAACCTCCTAAGCGCTCCGCCTTGCCTGTCCTTGTGGACTGTGACTGTATGGCCATGCTCTTTTCTTCATTTGCTCCTCCCTCCTCTGGGCACACCCACTCTTTCCTTTTTCTTTCTTTCTTTTTAAACCTGTAAGCACCCCTCGGTGCCTGTTGTGCGGTTGCTCATATATCTTCTTAGGATCACCTAGAACAGCTTTTTTTGGGCCAAAAACCATGTGAACATTTTTGAGACTTTGGATACTGAGCACAAAATTGTCCCCTAGAAAGATCACCCCAGCTACATATGCCCCTACGGATCCTGTCTTCAGCACCCCATATCCTCACCAATGCTGGCCAACATGATAGATGAACAGTGTTGTCTTATTATTCACCATGTCTGTTCTGTTAGTGAGTAGGAAGCCGGGCACCCGTTCCGCTGCTCTGGCGTCAGTTTCTGTTTCTCCTTTAGTGGATGCTTCAGGGCCTCTGTGCATCTTTCTGTTTTCCTCGCAGAAATCATTGGTGTGAGCGATGGGGCTCTGCTGTGTGAAGCAGCCCCGTCTGCCCTTCTCGACATGACTACTTTTTGATAGCTTGAGGTCATTTGTTTTCTATGCCTCTATATAGGTTCTTTTATTTTCTTTAAATATAAAAGTGAGATCATATTCAATGCTGTGTGTGTCCTGACTTGCTTTTCTCCCACACCTTAGTGAATCTGGAAGAATGTTTTACACAAACAGTGTGAACTGTCTCTTTCTTTTTGGATCACTGTGTAGGGCTTAAAAATATCTCTCTTGAGAATTCCTATGCCATAAGCCCGCCCATTTAAGGCGTACAACTTAGTGTTTTTGGTGCATCCACGAAGTCGTGCAGCCCTTGCCACAGTGAGTGATAGGAGGTTCTCGTCATGCTCAGAGACACAGTGTGTGTCTTTTGCTTGTCGTCCTCTAGTTTCCGGCCCTTCCTCCGTCAGCAGCTACGTACCTGCTTTCTGTCCGCACAGGCACTTGTACTCGGGACACTAAACTCATAGACTGGGTTGTCTGCTATGTAGCATTTCGTGTTTGTCTTTTTGCACTTACCGGTAATCTTTCAAGATTCATCTATCTGAGATCACAATTCAATACTTCTTTCCTTTTTTATGACTGAATACTAGCCCATTGTATCTCTATGTAACATTTTGTTTACCATTCTCCAGGTGGACATTTGGAATTTTTAGCCTTTTGGGAAGTGTAAAAAATGCTGCTGTGAACACTTGTGTACAAGTATTTGAGTCCCTGTTTTCAGTTCTTTTGGGTATACACGCTGGAATAGAATTTCCAGGTCAGATGGCATCTCTATGTTTAATTTTTCTTTTTTTTGAAAATAGATATTTTCATATAATAACTTTTCTTTCTTGTTGCAGGTTTATTTATTTATTTATTTATTTTTACTGTATAGTCCTGGCTGGCCTGGGACTTGCCATGTAGACTCCACTGGCCTTTCACTCACAGAGATCTCCTGCTTTTGCCTCCTGAGTGTTGGTATTAAAGGTGTGTGCCACCTTGCTTGGCCCTGTGTTCAACTTTTTTGAGGAATTAAAAGTCATTTTCTACTGTGTGTGTGCCATTTTGCACCCTATCAGCAAAACATGGGACCCCAATGTCATCATGTTTTTATTTCTTCTTTCTTTATTAATAATTAAAAATTTAATTAATAATGATAATTAATTCTTGTCAGGAAGTGATGATGCAGCAATTTAGTCCTAGCACTCAGGAGGCAAAGGCAGGAGAATCTCTGAGTTGGAGGCCAGCCTTGTCTACAGAATGAATTTCAGGACAGCCAGGGTTACACAGATAAACAGTCTTGAAAAACCAAAACCAAAAAAAAGGAACTTAATTTTTTGAGAATTTCATACAATATATTTTGATTATATTTGCCCCTGATCCTCCCCCTAAGTCCTCCCAGATTTTCCATCCCTCATCTTTTAATTGTGGCCACCTGAGCAATGTGAGTGGAGTCTCATTGTGGTTTTACTGTTACCTGATGGTTGATGATGTGGAGTTTCGTCTCCCGTGCTTACTGTTCATCTGTGTCTCTTCTCAGAGTAGGGTATGTATATATAGACATTTGCTTTTTTGCATATATGTATGTAGTATATATTTGTATGTTTTTGGGATATGTGTATGTGGTGGAGATCCGTGTTCACATATGTGTACACCTGCCTGCGGAGGCCCAAGGCTGATGTCTGGTATCTCCTTGATTGCTCTCCACTTTATATATAGAGGAAGGGTCTCTCATTGAAGGGTCAGAGCTTATAAGTCAACTAGTCTAACTGGCTTCAAGGATTCCCTATCTCTGCCTCCTGTTTCCCACAGCTGCTGTAGGTCTTCACTCCCACTGGACTTTTAGGTGGGATCTGGGGATTCAAAGTCTGGTCCTCGCTTGGACACTTGCCCTTTACCTGCGGAGCCATCTCCCCCAGTCACTCTTTTTAAACTGAGTTATTTTTTTATTATTATTGGGTTGTTTGTGTTCTTCACATACAACCATGTACGATCCCTTATCAGACACATGGTTTGCAAACGAAGTCTCCTAGTCTGGGGTTGTATGTTCACAGAGATCGTGAGAATTAACATTCATTCTTATTTAAATATTTGGTAGAATGTACAGTTGAAGCCATCTGGATTGGGGCCTTTCTTTGAGGGTAATTTTTAAATCACTATTTGTTATTTTTTTTTAGACTTTCTGTTTCTTTCTGAGTCAGTTATTGTACTTTGTGGTTTCATGTGAATCTGTCTATATCATGTAAGTTATTTAATTTTATTAGCATACAGTTGTATACGGTATTTGCACTTTAGTCTATGGATGTAGCTTAGTCTAATCATTTTTTATAGGTTAGCATTGAGGTCGTTTTTGTTTTTTACTGTTATAATCAGTGCGGTGATGAACATTCTTATGAGTGTTTGGCATAGTGTACATGTGTTAGGATATAGATTTTTTTTTAATTGGGTGTAGCTTCTGGGTCAGGCAGGAGTCTATTTAAATAAACACTGGCTCTTTATGTCCTCTTGTCCCCTATCTTTATTGATTTGTGTAAGCTCTATGTCTGGCAGTCCCAGTGTCCTGGAGACTGGAGCTAAAAGAAAACTGTGCAGCTTATACTTAAAGTGAGTGGGAAGGCCAGACTTGGAGTCTGGATGTTTGGTGGCTACTCTGGTCATGGGCGTTGGGTGTGGTTGCTCCAGGCCTACTCCTGTACACTGATAGTCAGGTTCCAGACTGTACATCCTAGATGGCTGTAGGCTGCAGGCTTTCTGCCTCGGTAGGAGCCCTGCTTTAGTCTGACAGATGATTGGCATTGGAAGCAGGGATGAGTCTCTCCAGGTGACTCTCCCATTGGTGGTTCCCTTCTGAAGATTCTAAGGGCAGTGGGACCACAGGCTAGCTAGCTCACTGATACCTGCAGAGCCTGGAGAGTGTTGGGTGGCTCTGCCTGTGCGTGAAGAAGTGATGAAGACGTGTGTGTTCTCCTCCATCACTGTTAGTTTTTCATTTCATGGGGACTGTCTGCTCTGGGCACTTTACCGACTTACCGGTGCCGGGGTTCAGATGTGGGCAGTGGAGTTGGCTTGGTGAGTAGGGGGCTTCTAGGGACTCCTGTGCTCCTTTAGCAGTTTCCTCAGCTTCCTTGTTCCTTTTGTTCTGCGGTTTACACAGGTGATACCAAAGTAGGCTAAAGGTCTGGGAAGGTGTGGTTGGAGCAGTTGAAAATAAGTCCTCCTTGGACCTGGAGGCCCAGTTGAGTCTTGAGCTCTGCTTCACCAGCTCACTCTAGGTCTCAGGGACTGGGGCCACATCAGGGTCAGGCTGGAGCAGCTGTGCATTTACTGGCTCATTCAAGTCCTGAATGAGATTTTATAGGAGACAGAAAAGGCCATGGTGTCACAAATAGCAGAAAACTGTGAGTGTTGGCCATGTTGGCCCTGTTGCTGGCTGGAAACATCTCAAACACCAATCTTGCTGTCTTCCCAGGCATTTTGGGGGACTTAGCTTTTTCTCTAGGGAACCGCATGACCTCCTTCTGCGAGGGCCTGCGCTCATCATCAGCTGGGGCCTGTTTTATTTCTTCTTTGATTGCCTGGAGTGTTCTGGCCCTGCAGGCCTGCAAAGGCAAAAATCACATTAGCTTCTCTCTTGACCCAAATGAGTCTTGTCCCTGGGGAAGGAAGGCTGGGGCTCAGTTTCCAGAGGGTTGGTGAGTGGGAGGCATTCTCAGCAGCCCTTCTTACTGACCCTTCCCCCCTTATGTCTTTTAGTCCGCTGAGTTTTTCGAGATGCTGGAGAAAATGCAGGTGAGTACCCCAAAATGGGTCAGCAGCCCATCCTCAGGTGTGGATGCTGCAGTGCTGTGGGCCTCAATACCAGCTATTGGAAGGAGAGGACCCTCAGGCCCAAAAACTTAGGCCACTATGCTATTGAGTGGTACTGAAATTTTGGGAACACTCCTGCCTTGGGATATGGAGGGCCAGCCCAGTATACCATTAACCCTTGGGATGTGGGGAAGACTCAGAAGAGATGTTGACTCTGGAGTGAGAAAAGGAACCCTTGAAAATCAATCCCCGTTTAGAGGAGAGTTACGTGGAGTTGGGGAGGCAGAGCCATAAGCGAGATGCAGATCTGAGTTCAGGCCCTACATCTGCCATTTCCAAGTCACCAGAAACAAATAAGAGTAAAAATACCCACTGACAAGTGTTGGAGATGGAATGAGATCCTCTAGGTAAATGCCTGGAGGGCACCACATGAAGGTCAGTGTTTGAAGAGCATTTGAGGGTCCTTGGTAATCACAGTCCATAGCTTCAGATCCCTCTCTGTGGGTTAGAGCAACTGTGGATACAAACACTGGGGGGATTTGAACTGAACATGCACAGATGTTATCTTTGCTATTTTCCCCTGGACAAGGCAGCAACACTGTTTGCTCAATGTCATGCTAAGGATTGTACGTCATCTAGAGGTGGCTTGAAGGACACAGCAGAATGTGTGCAGGTTCTGTACAGACGCTGTGCCATTGAACATAGGGCACTGAGTAGCCGGGGTGTTCATATCCATGTGTCCCAGAACCAATGTCCCTCACTCCAGATTAGGGCTCACAGGAAGAGCTGTTCTGTTATCCACACTGGTGTCAGCTGAGTTCTGGGCTCAGTTGCCAGGACTGTGATGGAGTGATTGACAATGGCATACATATGTCAAGCGCTTCTCTGGGATTGTAGATCGACAGAGGCTGTTTTATCTTCGTGAGGTTTTCAGAACTGTGTGTCTCACTGCTCTCCTGCCTCCATGTCACAGGGGAGAGCTGAAAAAGATGATGCTTGTTTCTACTCTAGAGGAGGACGATCTGCTTTATATTCTTCTTTTACAAATATTTTTATCTCAGGAGGAAGGTTTGAAATAAGGGATTGGAAGCCCTGGGAGGAGGGGCAGAGAAATGGTCCAGCATGGTCCTGTGGTACAGAACAGAGGGCGCGGAAGGGAAGGATGTGTTAAGGGAGAGTAATTGTTAGTAGTTGTGCCGTTACCACGGGATAAATTCTCCTCTGCACCCGGTAGTTTGTGGACTACAAACTCCTTTTCCCCTCATTTAAGGGAACTCATAATCTAGATGCGGAAAAGCTATGCACTGCCGAGTAGCAGGAGACAGGGTATCATTAAGTGTTCAACAGCAGAGCAAAGCTGGAATCTCCCTGCTAGCCAGTGAGATCTCCGATCACTGGGAGGGGGTTGGTGGTTCACTTGCCTTCTCTACGATTGCTCTCTCAGCCCACCCACCTCACCTGCAGCTGAAGTCCCTGCCTCCTCCCACAGAACCCAGCCCTGTGGACTCTTGCTCTGTTTGGAGAGGCTGCTGGGTTGGTCTTCCCAGCTGTACTGGGAGCCTCTCTAGGGCAGGGGGCTTGTTTTCAGCCTCTTGGTTATCTCAGAGACAGCGATGCCCAGCATGGCTTGCCAGCTGCACCTCAGTAGAGATGGTGGGAAGCAGAGTTGTAATGTGTAAGACTTACCCATGGTGCACTGGGCACTGGGCCTAGTGGACTCAGTTTCCACCAACTGCCTGGGTGATGCTTGCATCTAGGGAGCGGCAGAGAGGGAGCGCAGCAGGGTAGCTGGATTCCACCCTCAGGCATGGGCCTCGGCTCTCCTTATCATCTTGCCGTTGTGGAAACTGAGTCTTGGAAACCACATAGCTGAGTTATGTGGTTGGGCCACTTTGTTAGTTCTGAAACACTGAAACTAGGATCCAGGACCCCCAATTCCAGCCCAAGCCCAGGCATTTGAAGGAGGGTTTGGGGCACATGCTTTGGAGTCTCCCAGCCCAGACTCAGGTCTGAACCTGATGTCCTTTAGCTGAGTGCCCTTGACCAAGTTATTTCCCTCTCTGAACTTCCATTTCTTCTCAGGGACAGGGCGAAGGGAACATAAAGATAGTAAGTACCCACTGAAGAGGGTAATGCTTGGAGGAGGAAGGGCCTGGCTATGGATGGGGCTTCCTGGTAGGGGAGGAAGTGGAGTGGCAGTGAGGCTGGGAGAGGTTTGCATTCCTGCGCTGGGGACTGTTCCCAGACAGGGATGACTAACACAGGACAAACAAAACAGACTCCTGACATAACTTCCCCACCCACCCAGTGTGCCATCCTGGACAGGGTCTATAGGGCCACCCAGGCAGTTTTCTGTGGGTGTGTGAGAAGCACCTGTCAGTGGCAGGGGCCTTCCCACACCCTCCTGAACAATGCTGGGGGATGACTCAGTCCAGCAGTCCAGAGAAACAGCATTAAAGTCCACCTAGGGAGCAGGAGACCTGCTGTCCAGGGAGCAGGGTGTGTGGTTATATACCCAACTTCAAATACAGTTCCTAGCACTCACCGACTTCGTGCCCTTCGACACATAGCCGCCCCTCAGTTTCCTCACTGAGGAAAAAGTGTTTTGCTTTTAAAAGAAGCCACAGTGGTGCTCCCTCTGGAGGGTCAGTGCCTTGCTAAGGTGGTGACTAGGCAGCTACTTCTGACTCCCTGGGGGACTGCATCTCCCAGATGCCCCCCAGCCCATCCTCTCAGCTGGCGCCTTCCCTCTTGCACAGCTGAGTCAGAACCCGACTAAGGCTGCTGGACAAGGGGCTGCTCCTGGAAGTGAATTTCCAGCAACTGCAGGCAAAGCCCTTTAATCCAACCTTGGTCCTTGGAGCTGGAAGATGTAGATGGTGGCTTAAGGTCTAATCCTCATTCCACAAATGTAGCTAGGAAGACTCCCTGGGTTACAAATAGAAAGTGCCTGGCAGAATGAAGACCTGAAGGACCATACTTCCTGTCTGTTGTCCAAACACCCTTCCTCCAGGAAAAAGGTGGAGCTGGAAGGCAGGAGGACCAATGTTTTGGCTCCGACACCTGCAGATGTGGGTGCTCGCCTTTCCCACCCACAGCCCTGTGGCCTTCAGGAAGGTATTTGAGCACAGAGATGATCACACTACCCCAGTTACTCTAATTCTACCCACATGCTTTACTGTACACCGTCAGTGTTAGAAATCCATAACCCATTACCCCCTTTAACCTGCACTGCAGAGTGGAAGGCACTGCCTTCGTTCCCACTTTATCGGTGAGAGCAGGAGCCATGCAGAGGAATCTGTGGCTTGTTCCAGGTCACCAGGCTAGGAAGTGTCAGTGTTGGGATCCGAATGCAGGTGATTTGGCTCAGGTCTTAACTGGCCAGTCCACAACCTCATCTGGGGTTGGTGTTGGGACCGACAGCTGCCAAGTATGGGAGGTGAGAGGCTCCAGTGCCTACCAGAGGCTCCTAACCACGCACAGTGACCTCTGCTTACGCGGATCCTCTCTTCCTTGTTTCCACAGGGGATCAAGCTTGAAGAGCAGAGGCCAGGACCCCAGAAGAACAAGGTGGGATAGGCGGTTGAGGCCGAGTGGCCAGGTGGACCCAGGGAGGGGCCAGTGTAGGAAGAGGGCAGGCTGATCAGAGAGTGTGTTGAGCTCACTTTGCGTGCACATCAGCTTTTCGCCAGGAGCCAGTTAAGAGCTGCACTCCTGTTAGACTCATGGCTGGTGGGTGGCAGAGGGACCCTGGCTCAGTGTCTTAAGGCTGCTTCCAAGCAGCCTGGATAGAGACTCTCAAATGAGACCCAAGGATTGGAGGCCTAGATTGACCCCTTCTCTTTCTCTCTGTGCACCTACATAATGCTGAGGGTTTTACGCTGGACTCTGATGGGCTACCAGATCTTAGCTTCAGGTTCTGTTTCTAAGGCCCAGTCACTTGAAAGAGATGGGGAGGGACAGGGAGAGACTAGGATTCTTTTTTTTTCTTTTTAATCCTAGTTGGCCAAGAATGACCTCAATCTCTTGATCCTCCTGCCTCTACCTCCAGAGGGCTGGGATTGCAGGTGTGTGCCAACTTGTCCAGCTACCCAGCTCTCTTTCTGTCTCAGGCCCCTAGGATGACAAGATAGTGGCACTGGGGGTGATCAGGGCATCCCTTTTGTGTGCTATGTCTTTGGTCAACTGGGTTTGCATTCAGGTCTATTGATCTGGAGGTGAGTTTAATAGCATGGGATGCCGAGTCCTTGCGGTTGCCTCTAGAAGGCTGACTTTGCTTCCTTGAAGCCCCGCAGCATCCTACTAGGCCCCCCTAACACATCTCTTGACTAGACCTGGGTGAGGAACATGGAGACAGTAGTTAGATTGTTATGACCACTTGTGGACCTGATGGCAGTGTCCTGTGCTTTGTCTTGCAGGATGACTATATCCCGTACCCCAGCATCGAAGAGGTAGGAGGTCCAGACCGCACTGCAGCCTACTCTGGATTTCTTCCTGAGGAGATCACGACCCTTCCCAGCCCCACATGGGAGAGAATCTTGAGCCTAAGACTTTAGGGCCTAACCCCCCTTCTTATCTGCATCTGTGACCAAAGCTTTTCTGAGGTTTAACTTAGGGGTTCTTGTATAGTCCTTGTAAAACCCAGGGTCCCAGTGAATCTAGAGATGCCATGGAACATTGTATGACTGCTCTTGGCTTCAGATACAAGACCTTCCTCTTTGGAACAGTTCAGAGGTGGATGAGGTTCCTCTTCACTACAGTCCAGAGTAGGCTTCAGGGCAAGAACTTCCTTTTGTCCCCAGGTTGTGGAGAAGGGAGGCCCATATCCTCTGATCATCCTACCCCAGTTTGGAGGCTACTGGATTGAGGACCCAGAGAATGTGGGTACTCCAACGTCACTGGGCAGCAGCGTTTATGAGGAGGAGGAAGAGGACAGCCTGAGCCCCAACACGTTCGGCTACAAGCTTGAGTGCAGGGGTGAAGCCAGGGCCTACCGCAGGCACTTCCTAGGCAAGGTGAGTTCAGGGACCCTCCCAGAGTGGACCCTGCTTTGGCGAGGGTGGCATGGATTTCTGTTCCAGAGCTCCTCTGTCTTCTCTGCCTCTTGTCTTTCTTTGTTCTGAACTACTCGCTGCCCACCTCTGTCTTACCGAGAGTCTCAGGACTGTTGTAAAGTCCCTATGAATGGTCCTTTTGGGGACCACCTCCAGCAAGTGTTTTGTGAGGTGATGAAATGAGTAGTGTTGGGGGCACAGGAGGATGGGATAGAATTTTAACTGCTTGAGTTATACTGTTCAAGTTTAAGTGCTTAAAAATTTGCCCTCCCTGCTTGGATGGCTCTGTTTACATTTGCACAGTGCCATCTCTAGGCTCTCTCAGGATGGTCCCCTGAGTACTGAGATAGGATGTTGTCCCCTGAGAATGATTTTTTAACAATGACAAAGTTACATTTCCTCAAGTACATTCTTGTCTTGATATGTTCCCCAAAGTCCCAAGGGAACCTCTGGAAGTCCCTAGCCTACGATGGCTTTTTCACCCAAAAGAAACCGTCCAAGCCTCACTGAATCTCAGGGAGCATTGTTTAAGTGCAACTTCCGTGGGCTCATTGTTACCTGGGTGGGCCTGGGAGGTGGCTTCCGGGAAGCCAGGGAGAGCCCCACCTTGTGAAGAGGGACAGGCATTCTGCTTGAGCTCCTCCTAGCCTTCCTTCATGGTTTGGATTGGCTAGGGCTGCCCTCTGAGAAAAGGAGCTTAGCATCAGGTGGTGAAGGACCTGAACTTGGAGTCCAGTCCGTTGTGGAGTTGAGCCTGGCTCTGTCAGGCGCCGGTTGTGTGATTGGAATGGGGACGGTGACATCATCTCCTACACAAAGCTGTGGTCAGGATTAAAGAGGATAATGGGGACTAAGGCTGTGGGATGGTGCTTGGCACATCCTGAGGACGTGGTGGTTGACACCTATTGGTATCATCCTTGTCATCCCCATCACCACCACTATTATTATTGTCATCATCATCTTTACCATCACCGTCGCCATCACCGATGCTGGAGCAGTAGCATCCTTCTCTTTCTCCTTGTTGTGGGGCTTCTCCCGCCTGGTGAAGGAGGTGATATAGGGGCCGTGTCTGGAGGCTCACACCTGATTTCTGTTTCTAGGATCATCTGAACTTTTACTGTACTGGCAGCAGCCTGGGGAACTTGATCCTATCCATCAAATGCGAGGAAGCTGAGGGCATTGAGTACCTTCGCATCATCCTCAGGTAGGGCTGCTACACTGGCAGAGACCGTGCCTCTCCCAGGCAGAGCTGGCATTAAGGAAAATGGGGGGAGGGCAGAAATACCGGACTGACCAGTCTGGTCTGGTTGTACCAGGGGCAGAGCTGCTAGAATCCTGGGGTTGTATATGATGTTGCCAAGCAATGTGACTCTGTGTTCCTGCCAGCTGTCTGAGCCTCAAGGTCACCTAGGCCAGAGCTTCTGGAACTTCCCTGTCTTTCTTAGGAGGGCCTGTGACTCTGAGGAGATGGAGGATGAAGTAGGAATGGTTCAGTGTGGCTCATCATGGTGGGACACAGCCCCGTGTTCTGGGAAAGAGCTGGCCAGATTGCTATCCCTGTTAGCCACCTAGTTAGGAAAGGTTGTGTGTGCTGGGGTCCTTGAGCTGGAGTGATGTCCCCAGTAGGAGCACTGACACCAGGTCCTTCTCTCTGAATTGTGACCTTCTCAAACAGGGAAACTAGAACTGCTTTCTATTTGGTTCAACTAACATGGTTTGCTAAGCATCCTTGAACCAGAAACTCTGATGGGTGCTGGGGACTGAGGCTGAGACTTGGTCCCTGTTTCCCAAAGGCTTTACCGTCTCACAAGAAAGAAACAGAGTTTTAATAAATGTCACAGATGTTGTTCTAGTCATCTGCATAGGATGCTACAGGAACCCGAATGTTTATCTCTGTACCTGGTGGGAGTCAGATGTGGTGAAGTCAGGGAGAACTATGTTGAGTGTAATTAGACACACTTGAAGGTATTTGAAGATAGGAATAACAACTTAATTTTCTGTGTGCGTGTTGTGTATGGTTTGCGCATATGTGTGCATATGTGTAAATGGAGCCAGTTGGATATATTCCTGTATTTCTTGGCAGCTTAGTTTTGGAGACAGAGTTTCACTGAATCTGGAACTCACCAGTTCATCACATGTGAGTCACAGGGATCCTCCTGACTCTGCCTCCCCAGCTCCAGGATTACAGGCACACGCCATCATGCTTGCCTTTTTATGTGGGTGCCAGGAATTGAAGTCAAGTCTATAGTGCTTGAGTGGCAAATACTTTAAAGACTGAGCCATCTTCCCAGTCCCAGGAGTAACATTTTTTTTATCTGCCCTAATTTTAAGTTTTTAGTATGGGAGCACAGAATGGCATATATAACCCTGCTTTGGGAGCAGGTGTTTGAGGAAGGTGCCAGCACGTGCCCAGATTTAGTTTGCGTCTAGGTGATGCTGGGGAACAAACTCCAGTAGCTGTACATGTGACGCCTGTGCTTTGCCAGCTGAGCGGGACTCGATTTACTTCTTATTTGGAAGGGAAGCCATTGTCTTTGCAAGTGTTTTTCTCGGTAGACATTGTATTTGCGAGGCACAGCAGAATCAGTTGAACAGTTTCCCGAGTGGCTAGTTCCTGGGTCCCTGTCTCTAAGTAGGATCTTCACTTCGATGAGCCTCTGCTGGAAACAAATCTTTCTGTTTTAATAAAAACCAGACCAAGGTTACATTTGGTTTCTGTGAGCTGACAGCTGACCATAAGGTCCTTTCAATTTTTCCTTCTTTGCTGACATTTTTGGAAGCCGGGACTGTAGCCCAGGCTGGTCTGGAGCTCACTGTGTAGTCAATACTAGCTTCCAACTCACGATCTCCCTGCCTCAGCCTCCTGCGTGTGGAGATTTAAGGTGCATGCCACCCTGCCTGGCTCCCCAAAGCTCTGTTTCCCAGTATTGTCTCTTATATCTCAGCTGAAATGTTTACCACGGGCAAAAGCTAGGGATAGGTGTCAGCAACACAGCATATGTTTTCACACACACACACACACACACACACACACACACACACACTTATATGATATACACATATATGTATACATACACACATATATGTATATATACACACATGCAAACATGTAATTTTTAAAAAAGTTGTAACCTATTGGACAGTTAGGACTAAATTGTAGGTGACGTAGAATTGAAACTTGATTCTCTTTCTTTAGAGATCAATGGAGTGGAATACATGTAATTAGAGATTCAGAGTTAGTTAGGCCTGGTGACTCATGACTGTAATTGAAATACTTCATACACCAAGATTTTGAGGCTAGTCTGGGCTACCTAGTGAGTCCCGATTGAAGATTCTGGAAGAATCTGGTGCTCTATAGGGATGAATAGCTGGATATCTTTCTCCATAAAATTATTTTTGTTCTAAGCCTACAGCATTTGAAACCAGTTCCCTAGGAACCGAGGAAACACAAATGTGGCTCTCCCACAGAAAGCCAGTGGGTAGGTCAGCAATGAGAAGCTGTACACCAGCCAGGAAACTGGACAGTCACAGCATGGACGTGGACTAATTGCCAGAGCAGTTGGAAACTAGGCAGGAAAAATTGGCTCCATGGCTTAGCAGCTTCACTGGACACGAAGAAGGACTTAAGCAGGGATGAAATTCTCTTGTTGGCAGTGACTGCTGTCCCAGTGTTAGACCTCTGGGTTATTTAATTTGGTGTCGCAAATTTATAGTAAGCAGCTCTCTAGCATAAGCATGAGATGAGCTTGCCAACATTCTTGGTGTGTCGTGGGAGTGCCCACCGGTTGCAGGCATCACTTCTTGCATTTAAAGACCACCATATTTATTTGCTGTGAACTCTGTTCATAAGGCTTGTTCATTTTTAAATCATATTGTAGCTTGACATTTCTATTTTAAAGTCTTGTAAGTAGTTCTGACAGCAGGTATATTGAACAGCTTCTGAACCAGGAATTAAGTCTAAATGGGTTTCAAAACACAAGCTCTCTGCTGGATACACCCACTTAAATTTTGACAATAAAACTAGAAATTCATAACAAAGTTATGTTTTTTGATAATTCGCTTAACCATTTAGAAACAATCACAATAATTTCCTAAGTAATTTTTATGCCAGAAAGGAAGTCAAAGCCACAAAGTCATGAAATATCTATAAATAATGACATTTAGGGGCTGAGCTAGCTTAGTGCTCAAGAACACTGGCTGTTTTTCCAGAGGACTCTGGTTCAGTTCTTAGCACCCACATGGTGGCTTATAATTGTTTGTTACTCCATTTGCAGGGTTCCCAAAATCCCCTTCTGGCCTCTGTGGACACCAGGCAAGGTCATGGTACATAGACAGACATACATGCAAGCAAAACACCCAGACATGTTTTAAAAAGTAATGCCATTTATAATAGTGTAATATAAGTTGTATTCAAAGCCCTCATTAGAAGAAAATACATTGCTTTACTCAGCCAATTGCTCAATAAAAATGATGTTTGCAAGTTGCTATTGCTATTAGTGTTTCCACTCCCTCATGAATGAGGAAATTATTAAATAATTGAGTACTTATGTACCCTAGGAAGTCTGGGCCCCACATATGATAGCTTCTTGATAATGACAGCTGGCTTCATTATTGTCAACACTGTTATCTAAAGAAAGCAAGAGGGAAGGATGGACAAAGATTAATGTGGAAAAATAATTAGAATGAAGAGAACTTACGACTTAGTTATCAAACCGAATCTTCTACCAGGGAAAACAAAACAATATAGATGGCTATCTAATCAAATATAGAGACGAAGAGCCAGGCATGGTAGTGCTTACTTTATCCCAACATTTGGGAGGCAGAGTCAGGAAAGCCAGGAGTTCAAGGTTATTCTTGTCTGTAGAGTGAATTGGAGACCAGCCTGGGTTACATGAGACTGTATCTCACTCCTCATATAGAGAAAATACACAATGTAGAGATAAAAATATTCAAAATATTTCAATGTAGATAATATGTGAAAAATATATAGACTGATAAAAGGAAACAAAATTGGCATAAAAGATACATTGTTGGGGCCAGAGAGCTGGCTCAGTGGTTAGGAGTACCAGCTGCTCTTGCAGAGGATTTGGGCTTTCCAGCACCCATGTGGCAGCTTGCAACCAGCTCTAACTCCAGCCTCATGGGGTCCAGTGCCCTCTTCTGGCTCCATAGGCATTGCACACACATAGTTCACATACATACATGCAGGCAAATCTCAGATACATACAATAAAAATAAAACTTAAAAATGGTGCATAGTTACAGATATGGAGATTAAATAATTATTAAGGAAAATGTTGTATATAACATAAGCCATTCAACTGAAGATGCCCTTAGAAACAGATGACCTTCCATGGAAGGATGCGTTACCAAGTTTAACTCGAGATGAGAGTAAAAACCCAAATGTAGCAACAACTGTGGAATAAATTAGAAAAGTTCTCAGAGAACTCTCTCTCCAAATGTTTGAGGCTCTAGAAGATCTTACAGGTAGATATTTTAAACTTTAAGGGAACAGATTTATGGTATTTAAACTGTTCAAGAAAGTATAAAAATATGGAAGCCTTCTCAGTTAACTTGTTAATGCTTAGAAGCTCTTTAACAAAAACCAGGCAAATGAAATTCCAATTCATAAAAAAGAAAAAAATAGTGTCCAGTATTTACAAATACAGAAGAATGCTTTAAGCAAAGAATCAGCTGGAGAAACTCAAATCTACATAGAATATAAAGCATACTTATGATAGTGAAGAAGGAATTATTTAGCAATGTAAAGGATAGTTATTGTGAAAAATACATTACTCATCAATGTTTGTTTAATTGGCACGCCATATGTGCCGGAGTGCTAGGACTAGCCCCATGGCCTGCACTCTAGGCAAGCACTCTGCCATTGAACTTCACCTTCAGCGCCTGCTCTCAATACTCCTGTCCCGCTCAGCCCTACTTATCTCCTTCCTATGGGCATGGGTGGTGCAAAAGCTAGCTACTGATATGGTTCAAAGCCCATGAGAGATGTGTCTGAGCGGGTGTATGATCAAAAGATTGTTCTAGAGAGGTAGAGGAAAGCTAGACCATGCAGTCTTTGGAAAATTGGATTTTCCCCAAATCTCCAGAGCAGTGGGGGGGCGTACAAAAGGGAGTATGTAGAATGAATTGACTAGCCAGAATGAAGAACACAGCTTGGAGCGAAGGCAAAGCCACAGCAGGAAGGTGGGTCAGGAGGCTGCTGAGCTGAGCTGAGCCAGGGAGCACAGGGGATGCTGCACGCCAACCGACTGTATAATGTGAATGGCTCCCCCAGGCTGTACGGACCGGAAGCCATGATGGAAGCTAAACCAATGTGGCTTGTACTGAGAATAGAGAAAAGTGGGTGGAAAGTTCCAAACACATGGGAAAAAGTGACATTAAGAGACAGCCAAAATGTCAACAAATGGGAGAGGGAGTTGCTGCTGCTGAAATGCAAATAATGGCTTGCTTTCAGAATGACTTAAACACGTTTATTAAAACCTTAAAGAAAGATGAAGAATGAAGAGTATCTCTCAAATGGGCCATAAATTGCTGTTAAGAGAATTGAATCAGGAGCATGCGGCGATATAAAGAGAGCAATTAGAATTATCAGAATGAAAAATAGCTGTTGACATAAACTTAACACATGGGATAAAATCTAGACTTTTCAAAGAGTAATCTGGGAGATAGTCCCAAGGAATCCATTCAGAACACAGTGCAGATAAGAGGTTAAGTGTAAGAAGAAGATAAGGTATGTGCACAGCAGTCTGGGAGGCCTCTGCATTTGTCTCAGGAGTTTCTGAGCAACAAAGAGGCTCACTAGTAAATAATTCCCCGGGAGTAAGAGCTGAGAGCCTGTGAGAGTTGGAGAAAGCTCGCAAATGTACTGTGGATCCTGATTTCGGAGCCAAAACACTGGTAGACATGTTTAAAAGAAATCGAAGCTTAAAATAAGGTAATGCTAGTTGAGGTTAAAGACAGTCTTTGAGGTGGTGACAGCTAGGTGGGGAGCAGATTTCCTTCCGGTCATAATAGTTGTTGGACACTGGGATGCTCTCTTTAAAGTGTTGTCAGAGCGAACAAGAAGAACTACTTTAACCTACAGTTCTATACCCAGAGAAGCTGTCACTAAAGATAAAATTAAACTGTTTCCAAACGTTAGAAACAGAGAGAGTGGCGTGCCTCTCAGAATATCCCTGGAAGACTTTCTGGAGGATGCACTTTAGCCAGAGGAGAAGAGAATCACAAAAGGGTCGTCATTAAAAAAGTAACAAGAAATAGATAAATAGTATTGACAAGTTTAAATACTGACGGGGGAGGGGTATTATTTTGGCAAGTTTAAAAGGAAGGTTGCATTTATATTTATTTTTTATCAAAAATAGCATGGCTGACAGAAGGGCAGAAGTCGGTGGATGAAGCATGCAACAAAGTTTCAGAGGTTGCTAGGAAAATTGTAAACATGTATACTGGGAGATGCAGGATATGGAGGGATAAACAGAATAAAGAATTATAAGCAAATTAAACAAAAACTCAAACAGCCAGGACTTCATTCAGTGGAATGCTGGAGAGAAGGAAAAGAAAATAACCCATAGAAAATAGAAAACGACAGGCTCGAAGTGATTCCAAACACAGTGGTTGCAATAAATATAATAGATTAAGCTAGTTGTTAAAATATTAGGAAACCAGATTTGATTAAGAATGCAGCTTCATTTTGTTATAGGAGACATTATTAAGAAAAAAAAAAACCACTGGGAGGGGTGGTGGTGGCGCACGCCTTTAATCCCAGCACTTGGGAGGCAGAGTGAGTTTAAGGCCAGCCTGGTCTACAGAGCTAGTTCCAGGACAGGCTCCAAAGCTACAGAGAAACCCTGTCTCGAAAAACAAAATACAAAACAAAACAAAAGAAAAAGAAAAAAGAAAATAACATGGTATGGAAAGGTTTAGAACGAAGGAAGGGATAAAGACGCAGGAGGCAAATAATGACTAAGAAAGACAGTATAGCAATATTCAAACAAGACCTTTGGAATCTCACTGAAAAAGCATTGACATAAAGGAGCACGCCATTGTCAACCGGGAGCATTTCTTCCCAATGTTTTCCACTGTGTGGATGGAACACTGCTCTACAGAGCCCCTGGTTCTCGCATCTGTGTTCTGGAGCAAGAACTTGATGTTTAACTATGTTCCTTCTCCCCTTTCCTCGTGGAGTATTCCCTGGGGCGGTCCCCACAGGAGAGGTCTTGCCCATGCCTCACAGTCCCTGAGCTGTAGGTAGTTTCTGAAGTTTGTCTACATTTGTTTCATGGTCACACGGAGCTGTGTGTTCTCACCTGGTCTTTGTCAGTAACAAAGGAATGATTCTAGCTCTTTGCTGCCTTACTCTTCTTGGTTGCTTTGTTTTGAATTTCTTCAGGATGGAGTAGACAGAGATGCCGTTTGATGGGTTCCCACATGGGCCTTAGCCTACTTCGTAGTAAAGAGGACTGGAGGCTGGAGAGATGGCTTAGCACTTAAGAGAACCCAGGTTTGATTCCCAGCACCCACATGGCAGCTCATAACCATCTGTTACTTGAGTTTAAGGGGCTCTGACACCCTCTTCTGGACTCTCTGGGTATCAGGCATGCATGTGGCGCACAGACATACAGACAGAACGAATATCCACACATGCAAAAATAAACATTAGAAAAAAAGGTAAAGAGGACAGCCCACTGAGGACCAGCGGCCATGGACGTGTACTGGTAAGGTGGTCTTGGGTTTAAAAAGCACAAACTAGCACTGTGAACGCAGCTTCATGAGCTTTGTCTTTGCCTAGCGTGTGCAAAACCATAGGTTCAGTCTCCTGCAAGGAAACAAAACAGCAACAAAAAGCCTCAAAGCAAGAACTGACAAAGTTTTAGGGAGGAGTAGACAAAACCCTCAGTTTAGTGGGAGAGGCTCAGAAAACAATGGCTAGAATAGAAGATAATTATGAGGCCTATAAAGTATTTGAACAGTACAGTAAACAGATTCAATCTTGTATCCTTGCTTTCAACAAAAGAAAAAGAAATATATCCTGGACTGCAAAAAGGAGAAGAGAAAGGTCTGTGTATTATTAGGAAATTTAAAATAATACCCTATAGATTATGCTCCCTGAATATGACAATTAATTTATCAACCAACAATAAAATACTTGAGGGGAAAATAATCTTGTATTTGGAAAGCATTTTTCCCAAGGCCCCTTTAAATAACTTGTGGGCAGAAAAGGAAACCACAAAAGAGCTGACAAAATATTTAGAACAAGATGGCAATAAAAACACTACCTATCAAAGTGTGTGGGATGTGGTTAAAGTGGCGCTCACACACAGATGCAGAGCTGCAGATGTGTCTGTGAAAGAGAAGAAAGGCCAAACTAGTAAACATGCAGGTTGATAAGCCAGGAAAAGATGGTAGGAAGGCGAAGGAAGGACGAGGACAGGCATGCGATGTGGGAGCATACGTGGACAAGGTGAAAAGCCTACGGCAGGGAAGCCTCAGTTAGGAACAGAATGTGGAAGGATGCAGGTGGGCCATGAGGTGTGGCTGAGTTAGGAGAGCCTGGGTCTAACCTCAGCACTGCTGGATGAAGCAGAAAACTGGCCTGTGAACTGGCCACGGTTACTGCTATGCTGGAGGGACGCAGCTGATAATAATGAAGTCCGAGATCCCAAAAACAACATCATAGCAATGCATGCCGTGGACACTTGGATAGAAAAACTTAAATTATCCAAATTGACCCATAGAAAACTTATATGTTTACCATTAAAGAACAGCAATCCTCTTATAAAGGGTAGCTGGTCCAGAGATGTCACACATATACTACAGCAAAACCTTTAGTGAACCAAAAAAGGGAAAAAAAATTCATGTATCACACACATCATTTCAGAAGACAGGAAATAGCCTGTGATTTTGCTTGGTTGGAATAATACCTTGTTATGGAAACTTGGCAAGGGAGGTACATGAAGGAAGAAAGAGGCCAGCATTGTTTTGGAGCATAGATGTGATGATCTAAATAAACAACAGCCAATTCAATTCAGCAGAATATTAAAAAAAATCATATATCACAAACACTCGGCGTTTCACCCATGGAACGAAAAGATGACTTAACGGAGTCACAACCCACGAGGTTAACGGATTAAAAATCATATGATGATCTAAGCAGATGCGGAAAGTGTTCCGTGAAATTCAGCGCTTTGATAATGTGCTAAATGAATCAGGGAACAGGCTAAATTTAGAGTCTTATGTTGAATCCCTTTCCCAAGCAGATTCCATCCCATTTATATTTTGAGTAAATCCAGATTTTCAAATATTAGATTATCTTTCATAAAGGTTCATTTGCATATCAAAATGTAAATATATCCAGAAGCTGGGCCCAGTTATCTGGGAGAATAAAAAACCAAACAAAAAAGAAAAAAACAAAAAACAAACAGAATCTACAAAACAAAAAATAATAGTGACCTTGAAAGAAGTGACTTAGTTGCATTAGCCAGTTTTTCAGGTGTGATCTTTAGGTATCTACCACCCCTGGGGAACACAGGAAGGAGTCTGTTTTCTCACCTTTAGTGTGGTGTCCCTATCCCTAAGGCTGGCTGGGAAGGCAGATCTGTTTCCAGGGAAATGGCAGTGAACCGAGGACCCTGCCTGGTGTGACCGCAGCCACTTTATCCTCTGACTGTCTTTCATGGGTGCCCTCATCTTGCCCTTATCTGTACCCAGGTCCAAACTGAAGACAGTGCATGAGCGGATCCCCTTGGCTGGATTGAGCAAGTTGCCCAGCGTCCCTCAGATTGCCAAGGTAAAACATGAAAATTAAGGGAAGGTGGCTTTTTCTGTCAGCCCAGGGCTGGTTCTGGGGTGGGGATGCAGGCTCTGCCTTTGGAAACAGGGAGGCGATTTTGCTCTTTGCCTCGATGGAGTGAGGTGGCTTAGCAGCTGCCTCTGTCTTCCTCCCTCCCTGCAGCTCATCCTTGTATCTCAAGCTGCTCCACTCAGGAGACAGGAGAAGTTGGAAGGCAGGCCTGACCATGGCTAGTGCTTCAGAGGAGGATGGTGGTGGCCATGGGTGCTTTCACTTAGGGGTGGGGGCTGGGCTGAGGGTGATCCAGATCCAGCTCTGACCTGAGGAAGGGGCAGTCGGGGCAGTTGGGGCAGAGGCTCATGTCACTCACTGTATGAGTGACAGGGGTACATGGGAATGGAATCAGCACAGTGGAGTCACTGGGCTGAGTGGGACCCTCACTCCGAATACGTAGAATATATTCACTCTGAATATAGGAATGCCAGAGAATTGTGCCTTTTGTGGGAGTTGGGGAGTAATGGCTTCTTGGTATTGTCTTCTAGTCAGAATGGAAATGTTTCCTAGACTTCAGTTTTTGCTTCCCTTTACTTTATTACAAAACCTTAGGACCCCAGAGTGTCCTGGGTCCACATTAGTGAACAGCAGAGTTTGACCCGCTGTGCCTCATCTTCCCATGATGCTTTCTGTCTGTGGGTAGAGGAGCCTGTATGTACGTTATAGACATGGTTCTTGACCCGTGTGTTTCCTTCACAGGCTTTCTGTGATGATGCAGTGGGGCTGAAATTCAATCCTGTCCTGTACCCCAAGGTGAGGACCCTTGTGTCCCTGTGGACTAGTTGTCCACAGCTCTGCAGCTTGGCTTGGATCTGTACATGTGGGGCTCCATGGGGGAGCTTCTTGCATCATGGAGGGGCCATGTGGGGTCGCTATGATGATCTTCTATGTCTTCCTCTTTTCTTATTTAGCCTTCCACAAACTGGTACCCTGGGAACCATCCCCAGTCATGCCTGGGCTTCCAACCCAGCTGAGTAGGTCCCTGGCCTTCTGTGAAGGTTGGTGGGGGGAGGGTAGCAGCTTTGAAGTGTTCCTGCCTTTCCCCAGCTGACTTCTCTGAGACCAGGGCTGGGATTGGGCAGATTCTATTTACACCTGGAAAGCCAGTCAGATCCACCCTGGCATCATGGAGGTGTGGGGTGCAGAACTTAGAAATGCACTAGGAAATAAGAGGCCAAGCCTTGGCTCCCCGTTGTCCATGTTACTGCAGCTCTGAGGTCCTCTAAACCTTGCTGGCCTTAGTTAATAAACTGGCAATTCTCTGATATTGGCTCTCTTACGACTGGCCTGATCTTGACCCCAGTTCTAGTACGGGGAGGGAGAAGCAATAATAACAAAACAAACCAACAAATGCAGTCAACAGCAATTACGGCATGACAGTGCTTAAATCACCCACAGTGGAGAATTGCTTGAAATTGCCCATAGGAAAAGACCCCATGTACTGACTGCTGCTTCATAAGCCAGCAGAGGCTCGGGGAGGAAATGGAAGCAGAGATGCGCTTCCTCTATGGCTTCTGCTGTGGTCAGTGCCACTGCAGCTGAAGCTTGCGGGGTGAGTTCTGTCCATCCCCCAAGTCTCAGCTCTGACAACCAGGAACCAGGAGATGAAATTTCTGGCAGGGAAGCAAGATCTTCACCCTGCTTCGACATTCGGAACACCCTCGAATGTCCCAAATGGCTCCCACTGGGCACAGCGCTGTTAGAAGCATATGTGTGTCTGTGGGGGTCAGCTGCATAGAACCCTTCTCTCGGATGCATCTTTGGAGTTGTTTTATTTTCTGTAGACACCAGCAATATGCTGCACTCCAGAGAACGTTTTGCATCATTGACCTACCTTTGTAATCAAAGCTGAATTAGTGAGGCTTAATAACCAGTAAAACCCCATCAAAAAGGCCTAGCTGAACTCGGGTTTGGCAGTTCTTGTCACAGCCATATCCATCAAGAGGCTGCAGGGTGCTCATTCATAGGTTTGCCTTGGGAAGCCCAAAGGGCCTGGTGGGAATGGAAGAAAAGCTGTACTTCATGCTGTCTGTCTGAGGCTGACTGAGGTCTGGCTGAGACGCGGATCTGGATGAGATGTGTGTGTTTTCCCATGTTCCGTGGAAGGTCTCTGTGACCAGCCTTTCCCCTGCAGGGTACCTGTTCTCCCCTTTAACTCACCCAGGCAGTCATGGAGGGCAACTTATAGGGTGGCTAGCAGGGCTCTCACTCGGAGAGCTGGGGAGTACCCCTTTCCTCAGACAGCCGAGGCTGTCACAGAGGTAAAGTGCAATGGCAGCCTGTCATTGGCCATGTATGTCAGCCCAGTCAAGCTGGGTTTCTTCCTCTAGCACAGCCCATGACCAATCCCTCCTTCATGATGTAGAGTTTTCCCTACAGCCCTCAGGCAATCTTCTCTTTCTCATAAACTGGTTCAGTTCTGATGTTTCTGGAGGGCTCCATAGGTGAGGATGGCGGCGGCAGCTGCTCTGTGCTCTCCACTGTGTTGCCTTGTCTTGTTGAGTCTCTGCAATCCCACACCTGCCTTTGATCGAGGAGGGAGCTGATGCATAGCGAGGCTGACGGTCACTAAGCACTACATGGTTCAAAGCAGTGGATTCAGAATCAGACTTAAGTATTTCTTAATTAAGTAACTAAGTAATTCACATACCAATTTTGTGAGGCAAAATGGAAGCATAACTAGAGCCTACGGCCAGGCTTTTTCTTCTTTTCTTTTCTTTTCTTTTCTTTTACCTTTGCGCATCTTCCTAGAGTGCGTCCATTTTATGGGTTGACATCTGGGTAGCAGCAATGACTCAAACTTACATTTCTGAAGAGAATATGAACTAGAGCAGAGCCATCCTTGCTGACCATTTGTCAGGGGAAAGGGTTGACTTTATTTTTTTATACTACAAATAAAACTGTGGGGTAAAGTGAATTCCGTATGTCCCAGCTGTGGCTGGCACATCTGGATGGGATCAGAATGGGAGGTTTGGCTACCGCTGGGGAAGCCCAGGTTCTGGGAGCTAGAGTGGGCCTTAGAGCAGCTTCCTGGCATGGGCCAGTTCTTTGCTTCTTCTCCTCTGCGTGTGTAGCTGTCTCCTGTGTGGGCCTACTCTCTGACAAAGTGGACATACCTTTTGTTTTTTTCCCTTGCCTTCTGTTGATGTCAGTCTTGATTTTTTTTCCTTTCCACATTTTTTAGGCCTCTCAGATGATTGTGTCCTATGATGAGCATGATGTCAACAACACTTTCAAATTTGGAGTCATTTATCAAAAAGCCAGGCAGGTAAGCACCATAGTTCATGTTGGTCACTGTAGTTTTTTGTTTATGGTAAACACCATGGTTCATGTTGGCCACCATAGCCTTTTGTTTACGGCTGGTCACCTAAACTCTTGTTTATGGTAAGCACTATGGTTCACGTTGGTCACCATAGCTTCTTGTTTATGGTAAGCACCACGATACACGTTGGTCACCATAGCCTCTTGTTTATGGTAAGCACCATGGTTCATATTGGTTGGTCACTGTAACCTCTTGTTTATGGTAAACACCGTGGTTCATGTTGGTCACCATAGCCTTGTGTTTATGGTAAACACCATGGTTCACGTTGGTCATCATAGCCTTGTGTTTATGGTAAGCACCATGGTTCACATTGGTTGGTCACCGTAACCTCTTGTTTATGGTAAGCACCATGGTTCACATTGGTCACCGTAACCTCTTGTTTATGGTAAACACCACGGTTCACGTTGGTTACCATAACTTCTTGTTTATGACTTTCCATTATTTCTTCACCCCAAGAGCAGGGGTCCTAAGTTAGGCTCTTTTTATCTTTTTAAAGATATGCTTTATTTTTTTAATTATATGTTTATGTGTGTATGTGTGTGTTGTGTGGGTATGTACACATGTGAGTACAGGAGCCCATGGGGTCCAGAAGAGGGAGTTGGATTCCCAGGCACTGGAATCAGATGTGAACCTTTCAGTGTGGCTGTGAGGAACTAAATCCAGGTCCTCTGCAAGAACAGCAAGTGCTCTTCATCACTGAGCCACCTCTCCAGCCCCTTCTCTCTTTTCAATTAGAACATTTAATGTAGTTTTTATTTTAGCCTAGCATACTAAGCTAATCTTGGCATCTTCATCTCTATGTCATACCTTGTTCGCCTTTGTTTCTGTCCCCTACTTCTTTCCTCCTGGAATTCAGCTGGTTCCTTTGCACCTTCCAGTCAGCTTTCTTGTTACACATCCTCCACTACCCACTCTGTTTCCTGTCTCCATTGGAATCTCTTCATCTTTCATGGTTTTACTAGGCAGCCTTGGCTGGCCTGGAACTTACTATATAGACCAGGCTGGCCTTGAATTCAGAGATCTGCTTGACTCTCTTTCCTTTGTGCTGGGATTAAAGGTGTGCACCACCATGCCTGGCAGATACACATAAGTTTTTAAGTTCAGGAACCACATACACAACATTTGTCTTTCAGAGTCTGGCTTATTTTACTTATCACAATGGTTTTCAGTTGTATCCATTTTCCTGAAAATGTCAAAATTTCATTTTTCTTCATGGCGGCATAAAATCCCATTGTGTGGTATTTGCCTGTTCATCTTTTGATAGACATCTAGGCTGGTTTCATTTCCTGGCTGTTGTAAATAGTGTGTTCATAGATATGGATGTGTAAATATCTCTGTGGTTATTAAGTGCTCTGAATACAGCTGTCACATTTAAAACATAAATTGGATTGGAGGTAGGTGAATGTTCAAGGAAGACAACTTTACAATAAGGTCTGCAAGTCTTATACAGGGTGGTTTAGTTCTCACACAGTAAAGTCTAATTCTTTCTTGTTCCTTCAGCTTGTATTTATCTGGGGGCTATGAACCATAGAAAAACACAAACAAGAGAGAGAGAATGGGTTAGCCTAGGCTACTCTTCTCCCACCTTTTTCCATTGGGAAATTAGCCTTTTCTCCTCATTCGTTGGGGTGTTGGAGCTCAGTGATGTCATGTTGGTAGGTTGAAATTGCCCTGGTTGGAAATATTTACACCATGGAAATTAGAAAGAGCAAAACTTCTGTTCCCTTGCTGGGAAAGCCGGTTGTTAAACCTGTTTTCTACAGTGAACATTGCTAATGTCCCGAGAAGAATGGTCAGCCAAAGGCGCTGGTGTCTCCTCATCCAGGTTCTGTGAGGAGATTCCAAGCTCATTTCTCCTTTGTATCCACTACCCAGCATGGTGTTGGGGACACACAGGCGCACACACCATGACCACACACCACACACGCATGCATACAAACACACTTTATGAATTTATATGTGTGTAAGAGTCAATTGGTATGTGATTAATGAATGAATGGGAAATTTGGTTCTGCTAATTGCAGGTCATTGATGTTCTGTGTTTTTTTTTTCATGGCCATCTCTTTCTTGGTTAGTTGATTTCTTTGTTGGTTAGATAGTTTCTTTGTCTGAAGATATTAGACCACAAAAGACACAGGTCTGCTTCAAAGCACTAATTGGGTGAAGAGTTACGAAGTCCAATATGGATGCATCTCATAATTCAAGGGAGAGGATTCAGGTTGCCACTGTAATGACTTTCACATATTAACGCCTTTATTTCATATATCTTGGCTACTATCACCCCTGTAATTAAAGTTCTTTGCTTGTGAAGTTTACCAAAACATACTTTACAAGGTGATTATAATTTAATGTCCCAGCACAGTTGTACTTATTGAATATTAGCCATCCACCTTGGAGAGGGAAGGAGCTGCGTTCTGTTCATGTGCCCAGTGCCGCTGCTGCAGGGGAGAAGCTAGGAAGAGAAAATACTTAAAAAAAAAAAAAAAGGCAGATTGTTGCTTTGCAAACCTACAGCTGGGGGACATTTAATACGAACATTTGTTGCATAAATGCTCTAAACTGGTCTTTGGATAAAAATAAGCCTCACCTAACTGTCCTGTTTGTCATGTTCTGTGCTGAGCACTGTGGGTGATAGCGATGACTAAGGCCTCCTCCCTGAGCGTATGGTCAAGCTTAAGGGCTGTACGAAAACAGAGACAGTGATGATAGCCGCGCTGAGTGTGAATCCTGGGGGAGCAGCGCCAGCCCCAGAAGGCACCCTAGCTTCTTTCCTATTGGAGATGTCGCTTGCCTGGAAGCAGCTGCCTTCCCACACAGCCTGTAGTGACAAGGTCTTCTTGGCTTGCTGGTGATCAGGGTTAGTACACTCTGTAAACTGGAGGGTAGTAGACTCTTTAGACTTCGGAGCCCTGGGGATTGCTACATCCACTCTTCTCTGCAGGTAGAAGCAGCCTCAGACACATATGTAAATGAGTTGCGCTGGCTGTGTTCCAGTTTATTTATGAAAACAGGAAGTGGGCCAGTCTTGACCACCTAGGCAAGCCTTAGCCACCTCCTGCTAAACAGCAGTGTTCACCTGCTGGTGGGCCTCCCTCAGGGTCTGCATCACAGTGTTTGGTTCTGCTACGCTATTAACTACTATTTCCCTAAAAATGTTTTAAAACTGAAGTGTGTCCATTTATTTATTTCTCTATTTTTGTGGTGCTGGGGATCAAGTCCAGGGCCTTACACATGCTAAGCAAGTGTTTTACCATGCCCCCAGCCCCTCGGGGCTTTTATTTTGAAAGGAAATTATACAACGCTGCTCTAACTGGAAAGCCATTCTCACTGTCTCTTGCTATGAAGTGAAGGCAGTTTTGTGTGTGTCGGTCTGTGTGTGTCCATGCGTGCCCGAGAGTGCATGAGTGTGTGTGCGTGCAAATGTGTATTTGATTTATTTTGCTTTGCTTTTGAGACTGTAGTTCAGGCTGATAATGAACTTGCTATGTAGCCCAGGCTGGCCTGGAACTCATTTTTCCTCTGTCGCAGCCTTCTGCTTGCTGAGATTACCGAGAAATACTATTAAAAAGCAAAATGAAGTTGTTGCGATGAGTTAGATTGTGTCGCCTTGTGAAAGCTTGGAACCAAAGGTCTGATCTTATTTATTGTAAAACAGGCTGGGGGTGTCAAGCCCAGTAGTAGAGCACTGGGTGTGAGGAAAGCCCTGAGTTCCACCCCTCGCCTGCGTGGGCGAGGGGGGAGTAGGGAGCTGTTTGGTGGAGACTTTGTCCTTGAATAGACTGTGCTAATTGGAATGGCTTGTGTGTAGCCACAGGTGTTTGTGGATCCTGCCTCCGTGGGCAGAGCACATGGATTAGGTAGGACTTGTCAGTGATTTAAGTCTGTCACTACTTAGAGAGCTTACTATTACTTTCAGTTTTGCTTTCTTTAGTAGTTCTTAGTTTTGCATAGAAAGAAATAACCGAGAAAGGTCTGATGCTTTTACCCAGTTTCCCTGAAGGTCAGGTCTTAAACTACAGTGCTATGTCACAACTAGGATTGCTGACATAATGGAAACATTACTCCAGTTTCCCCAATTCACACGGACTTAAAAGCACCTTTCTGTCTGTCTGTCTGACTACATGCATTCAGAGATCAGAGGATAGCTTTCAGGAGTCAGTTCTTTACACTATGTGGATCCAGGAATTGAACTCAGGTCGTCAGGGATGACAGCAAGTGCCCCTACCTGCTGAGCCTTCTAGGTCCCGCACATGGATTTATTTGTATGTGGCGTGTGTGAGTGTATGTTGTTTAATCCATGTGTAGGTTCCATAGTCGAGAAGCAGATTCTCACCATTCGGTTCCCTACATTTTCCTTTTATAGCCCCACCTCTCTCCCCCTGCCTCTGCCCTTCCTTCTAGTTCCAAACATTGGCAACCGTTTATCTGCTTTCCCATATCTTAGTTTCATGCTGCGATAGCACCACCCCGATACGGCATATAATATCTTTATGAGTTATTAACATTTTAGTTAAAAGCCTTCAGGGCTGCTCTCTGCTCAGCAGATTATCCAGCGTCTCAAGTGTGCCGCTGGTTCATTTCCTTTCTTCTTGTTTCCCCCTCTCCCCCTGTTCCTTCCTTGTCCCCCTTTTTCTGTTTCCCTCCTCCCTTCCCTCTTTCATTATTTTGAGAGAGATTCTCACTGTGTAGCTCAGGCTGGTCTTGAACTTGGTACCTCCCTGAGTGCTGGGATTACAGGTGTGTGTTCCCATGGTTTGTGTCATCATGCCACCTGGCTTAGGCTCTGTTTTTATTGCTGAGTAGTATTCCATGGTCTGGCTGCACGTGCTTAGCCATTCACTCCCTCAGGCATCAGGGTAGTTTCCAGCTTTGGAGACTCATGAGCAGAGCTACTGTGCACACTTTTGTGTAGGAGTTGGGGTTAAGAACCTATGTTTTAATTTCTCTGGGATACCTGCCTAGCAGAGTAATTGCCGGTCGTATGGTGAGTTGCATGCGTAGCCGCCAGACCATTTTCTGAAGCGATTGTTTCCCCATCAGTGTGAGCCGGATTCGGTGCTGCTGACTTAATTTAGCCCTTCTGACACATGTGTGGTGTGCCTCATTGTGGTTCTAGTTTGCATTTCCCTGTCGGCTAATGATGCTGAACCTCATTTTTTAAAACATCATCTTTTTCATGTGCTCACTCACCATCTGTGTGTCCACTTAGGTGAAATGTCTATGACTTGACCGTTTTCTAATTTTTCTTACTATTAAGTTTTTATCACAGCTTTACTAATCTATAATTCTCACACTGTGCACTTCACAATAGTAAGAATTATGGCTCCACAGGTGGCTTGAGGTGTGATCGCAGTGGCACAGCAATAATGATCTTGTTCCAAAATATGCTCATCACTCTCCAAATAAAACCTGCATCCATGGAAGTCACTCCTCTGTCCATTAGCTCCTGGAAGATATCCAATTCAAGACCAGCCTCAGCTACATAGTGAGAATCTGTCTCAAAGTAGTCTGCCTTCAGTTCTGTGAGTTGGTCTATTCTGGACCTTTGAGAAATGGAGGAATATATGTGACATTTTTGATTGGTTTCTTTCACTTAGCTAAATGTTTTCAGGGTTCATCTATGTTGTAACGTGGTCTATCCGTTCCTTATTTAGGTCAAGTAATATTCCACTGAATGTCTATACCAGATAAAAACAATCTACTGGTTGCTTGATAGATAATCTGGGTGTTCCCACTTGTGGGCTATGTACAGTCCTGCTGTTGACATTCATGTACATTTTTTTTGTGTCTGTGTGTGTCCTTGCATTTTGTTGTCTCTTGGGTGTATACCTAGGGGTGGAATTGCTCGGTAGTTAGCCTTCTGAGACTGACCGGCTGTTGCCAGAGTCTCTGCCCTGTTCACATTCCTGTCAACAGTGAGCAAGCATCCAGAGGTCTCCATAACCTCACCCACACTTGTTCTTGTCATTCATCAGCAGGCCCATCCTAGTGATTATGAAGTAGGGTCTTAATTTTTTTTTAATTACTATAGAGTTTTTGTTATGAGACAGGGTCTCACTGTGTAGCCCAGCTAGCCTAGAATTTGGTCTGTAGACACATCCTGGCTTCGAACTCACAGACTTCTGTCTGCCTCTGCCTTCCGAGTGCAAGGATTAAAGAAGTGTGCCACCACGCTGAGCCCTTCTTTAGAGTTCTATCTAGAGCTACTTTGGAAGCCAGTCACCAGTCCTATACTTTGAGTCATGGTTTTGGTGTCGAGCCTGAGAGGTCTTTGCTCTGAGCTCTGCTGGATTCCAAGACCTCCTCACTCAGGGCCAGCACCCAGCTCTGCAGTGTTCCTCCATTAACCTGTCTCTAAGGGCAGCTATGGCAAATGGACAACAGGGAAGAGGAGAAATGAACCCCAAGTTTGGACAACCCTTTCGCTTCACACTCAGTGGTTTCTTCCCTTTCCTTCCCTGGCCCCTGTGTTTCTTCCAGACCCTGGAGGAAGAGCTATTTGGGAACAATGAGGAAAGCCCAGCTTTCAAGGAGTTTTTGAATCTCCTGGGGGACACCATCACATTGCAGGACTTCAAAGGGTGAGTTTTGTCAGAGGCTGACTTCATTCATGGGTGGGGCCCATGGTGAGGGCCAGGGCAGACAGTTCTGTCCTGACAGAGCATGGATACTTTGCTCACGTACCTGCATTCCTGAAGACTCAGTGGTCCTAGGGATAATCCAGAGTGACAGGTTGGCTGAAAGGCAGTGTCCTCAGCAGCATGATGAGATCGCTCCTGCTGAGGTTTGCCTTCCTAATTACATTTGGCTCAAACTGACAGTGAAAGGAATCCACCTTCCCTACCACTTACCTGGCAGGAGAAAGAGAACCCTGTGCTGTTTGTAAGGAAATGACCCAATTTGGACAACATGCGAAGAACAGATAATTAAGACTTCACGCGAACACAATAACCCTCTTGGCAGAAATCCATGAAGCAGTGTACAGTCCCTTAAATGGACAGAAAGCTAGAATATTGGGACTATTGTTTGGAAAACCCCGGCCCTTGATTTTCTTTAGAAAAGGTGACATTTGGGAATATTTCAGACCTGTCCAACTGAGTGACTGGCATATGGCTGAGAGGCCTAAGATTTAGTCCAGGGGCCAAAACAAGCACCTAACATCTTGTGAAAAGCACTTAGTCCAGGTGTCCTAGGCGTTTGATAATTGCTTTCTTCTTCTGCTTCCTTCTCCTCCCTGCACCCCTTGCTCCGTCATCTCCTCACTTTGTCTGGAGTCGGGAGCCAGTCACACCAGAGTTAGACTCCTGCCTCCAGTGCTCACAAGTCCTAAGATGTTGGACCAGTGACTTTACCTGGAGAATAGTCCAGTTCCTTATCTGTAAAAACGGGAGACAAAACGAGAACGTAGTAACACCCCACAAGACCATAGGGGATTAAAACAGATAAGGCAGACAAAGCAGGTTTGGAACCTGAAAGGGCCTGAGGTGTATCTGGCTTTTTTTTCCTTCTGGTTGCTGAAGACCATGCTCCCAGGCTGGCAGCCACATTTCTGTGAAGGGAGAAGAGCTGGCTCCTAGAAGGACACCAGTTCTTTCCAAATGTCTCCTTCCTGGGATGCTACAATGTGCAGGGAGCACCATGTGTTTGTCTCTACAGAAGTTGATCAGCTGTCCCTTCTGTCAGGCCCCAAGTCTCCCATGAATTCACCCACATCCAGTAGAGTGACTGACTGTCCTGGCTCCTGACCAGTGGCTTAAACAGAGCAAAGGCTCATGCCCAGCCTTGGGGGCCTTGGAGAACTAGGTCAGGCATCTGTATGGGGTTATGAATGGATGATGGCCTTCTCACTTGAACAGCCATGTGGAGGGTACATAACCCAGGCTTGAGGTGGAGGCTTTGCTTAAATTAGTTAGTTAATCTGGTTGTGTTGTAAGTCAAAACTTCACTCTATAGTCCTGCTTTGACCTTCAGCGTGCTAGGGTTGCTAACATGTGGTCACCGGTCCTAGCCACCAGGACTGCCTTTGTCTCTCATATAGGTGGTTGATGGTAGGACACTTGGCTAGGCTGTTTAGAAGAACTGATCTCCCCACACCTTCCTACCTTATACCCTCATTGGCCCTCAGCTCTTCCATGTCTTCTCGCCTACTTGTTTGCTACCCGTTCTTAGTGGCACCATGATGCTGCTCCACCTCACTCCTCATTCTGCTCCTGCCTTTTTTTATGCCAGTTTCCGAGGCGGCCTGGATGTGACCCATGGACAGACAGGGGCGGAATCGGTATACACCACTTTCCGGGACCGGGAGATCATGTTCCATGTCTCTACCAAGCTGCCCTTCACAGATGGTGATACTCAGCAGGTAACCAGTACAGAGGACAGGACCAAGCTGCAGGTCGCTTCCACTTGACAGATGGGACACTGAAGCCTGGGGTGGCCTGTTAAAACACTTCCTTGAGACTCAGGGTGTAGCTCAGTGGTAGAGTACTTGTCTAGCATGCAGGAGGCCCTGGACTCTGTCTCTGGTACCGAAAGTAGAAGTTTGCACGGGGAAGTCAATGAAGGGTCGAGCTGGGAGCAAAGCAAACAGTGCTGGCAAAGGCTGCCCGGCAGTTCTGTAGATGGGAGTCCCAAGCCAGGAGGGCAAGCTGAAAGCGTGTGACTCTCAGCCAGTCGGTGGCCTCATGGCTTCAGAACAAGTGGAGTAGCATCTGTGTTAGAAGGTTCTGTGGATTGCTGAACAGCTGGCTCCTGTGAGCCACACCTGGCGTGTGCCTGCTTCTTGGGGAACCTTTGTCCTGGCCACTCAGTCTTTCTGCTCTTTGCTGCCCTGTGAGTGTGAGGTTTGTAGGAGAATTCTCTCAGCCTCCTTGCCTGTCCCTAGCCTGGGGACTCTGTGAGACCTGTGACACCAGCATTTGTCAACTCTCTCCAGGGCAGCTGCTTTGAGCTGCACATCCCTCTGGAGGGTTTGGCTCTTGCAGCTGATTCTGGCTGTTGTGACATTAATCACCTTATCCTACTTCTTTCCTCCTTCCTATTTCAGCGAACACAGAAGGGCATCCCCCAAGCTCTGACCTGTTTGTTTCTGTCTAGGATGCTGGGAAGGGAGTGGGGATGCAAAGTTGTAAACACAGTGCATGGTTTCTTGGGAATAAAAGAAATTGGCAAGCAAATTATGATTTGGCTCCCAAATAATAACTGAATGTTCTAGAAACAAATGGTGGTGGAAGTCCATGTGTAGCCAAAGTGGGTTTTCCCTGGGTGCCTCACCTTTGGTCCCTGTTTTCTTATAGCCTCCCTCACCTACTGCCCTAGTCAGAGGCTCATTACCTCAGGGCCATTTCAGCCTGGATGTGCTGCAGAGCTTGGCTCTTGGCAGGGACCAAATCAAAGACAGTTCTTTCCTCTTAAGAAATGGGCACCCAGCAGTGTGTGTGTGTGTGTGTGTGTGTGTGTGTGTGTGTGTGTAATAAGTGAGGCAGTTTGCATAAAGACGCCCAGTGCAATGTTCAGAGCAGAGCAGACACTCTGTAAATGAGAAACCCAATTTGGAAGAGCTGAGCACAAGTTCCACTTTGAGTGTGCATTTAGTAAAGGACCAAAGACATTGATTGGCAGGGCCTATGTATAAGAAAACCTTAACATTTGTAATCATTCATGCGAACAGCCATTCACAGTCCCTGGCACATAGTAGGGGCTTGTAACCTAGATCACATGGCAGAGTGCCTGGCACTGTTGGGTTCTGTCCACTCGTTCTCCCCTAGCCAGTTGACCTGCATTTCTCGGAGTGTCCTCACCTCTGGTGGAATGCTCTGTCCCCTGCCTCTTCTGTCTACATTTCCTCACCAATCTTGCCCATGTTATTCAGGATGCCCTCTGCTGGCACCTGCTCTCTGCTCCTAAAGCTGCCAGGTACTTTCTGCCAGAGAGCAGCTGATTTACCCCTGGCTGGCAGCTTGGTCAGTGGGTTCAGGTGGCTTCTCCTGTATTTGTGTTTCTTCTAGATCAATTATGACTGGCCTGACATTCTTACATTCTCTCCATGGTCCTCGGTCCAGGCTCTGTATGCTGTTGAGTTTAGTTACTCTCAGGCAGGCCAGCTGTTACCTAACAACATGGCCATCTTCCTTCCTTTCCCTCTTGCTCATTCCCACAGATTGAGAGAAACAGCTCCCCAAAGAGCTGGACCTCGGAGCTCAGGGTTTGTGAAAAGCGGAAGAAAGAGGAATTTGCTGCTAAAGTCTTCTGTTTAGGGAGGTTCCTAACTCTCTTGTAACAACGAAGTACTTTCTGTTTAGTTGCAGAGAAAGCGACACATTGGGAATGACATTGTGGCCATCATCTTCCAAGAAGAAAACACGCCGTTTGTCCCAGATATGATTGCTTCAAACTTCTTACATGCCTACATTGTTGTTCAGGCTGAGAGCCCAGGCACAGAGACCCCATCCTACAAGGTAAGGAAAAAGCCTCTTTGGGGGGGACAGTCATAGGCCCAGGTACATCCTAGGCATGGTGGGCTCAGTGACAGCAAGAGACACTAGGTCTTAGCTGGCCAGTGGTGACGCATGCTTTAATCCCAGCACTTAGGAGGCAGGTGTAGGTGGACCTTTGCGTTTGAGGCCAGCCGAGGCTACAGAGCAAGTTTCAGGAAAGACACCAGGTCTTTAAAGTATTGCAGTCCCCATGGTTGGTCTGGCTTCTGAGATTTGAGCTTGGCCTTGGTGGAAAGCACCTTCCGCGATCGTCTCCTCCATCCTTCCTCTCTTCAGCTTCTCACTCAGTGGTCCAGAAGCCCCGAGTGCTGAGCTTTGCATATGGTGATAGCATTTGCTAGAGGAAGTCTGAGGAGGAGGAGAGGATGGCCAGGAAAGGGGAGAGAAAGAGGGACAATGGGAAGACAAAGGCTGGAGGGGACTCACAGACCCTGGCCCCTGCATCCGAATAATGTGAACAGATGAATGGCTTTAACTGGAAGATTTCTATGAGAATGCAAGACCTTGGTGAGGCTCCTGACTGGGGGACTTTTAGTTTTTCTTTCTAAAATCCATGAAAGCTAGAAATGTCACACTAGCCACTGGTGATGACACATGCCTCTAATCTCCAGGTCCCAGCAGATGTGGGGGCAGGGTCCCGGGGGATGAGAGTTCCAAGCTAGCCTGGTCTACAAAGTGAGACCCTGTAAAAAAATAAAAAGAGTATGAGGAGGGTGTGGATTGAAGACAGTTGGATTTAGTCAGTGCATACTGTATACACGTGAGGAAATAATACACTAAACTCCATTAATGAATATAATCAATACTTAATTAAAGAAAAAAGAGAAGGAAGGACCACTTGCTGTAATGGGAGGCGGTGTGTGGAATGCATTAGACTGTTCTGGCTCCCAGCCCTCAGCATCGGAGAGACAGGACGCGTTCCCTTGCCCTACTCACTGGCCACTTCACCTCCCTTCTTTTTCCTAACCTCCAGGGCAGCACATCTCTGTGTTCCATTGGTTTGAGGAACCTGGGATCCATGGGAGATAGGCTGAGTCAGAGATTTTAGGGTGAGGGCTAGATGGTCACCAAGTGGCGAGTTTATGCTTTTCTTTGTTTCCTGGGAAGAGGGACCAGAGTTCAGATTCCCAGATGTTCCCTACACCACAGAATGCCGGGCATCAGCATCTTAAGTAGGAGGAGAAATGCACATGCCATTGCAAATGGGAGAATTGAGGCTGGGAATGTGTACTAGATACTAACCCAGGCCCTTGCTGCTTTCCGAGGCTTGCTGTGTCTTATCCAGCTTCAATGCCTTCACAATGGTGATTCCTCTGTTTTGTCAATTTAGACCCACGTGTAATAAGTGCAAAAGTCTTGTCAACTTTTAAAACCAAGTATGAGATGTATCAAAAGTAAAAGGAAAGAAAGAAGAAAAAAAAAGTTCTTGGGCTGGGGACGTGGCTGTCAGTAAAGTGCTTGCTGTCCAAGCACAAGGACCTGAGTTCAGATCCTGAACACCCACATAGGAAGCTGGTTGCATTTGTAATTCCAGCACTGGAGTGGCAGAGACAGGAAGATCTCTCAGGTCAGCCAGTTTAGCCAAATAAAATTTCAGTGAGAGATCCTGTCTTAAAAGATAAGGTGGGAGCAAGCACCCATCTTTAATTCCCGTTCTTAGGAGGCCGAGGCAGGTGGATCTCTGAGCGTTTGAGTCCAGCGTGAATTCCAGGACATCCAGGGCTCCAGAGAACCTGTTGCAAAACCAACAAACACCAAGCAACAACAACAACAACAACAACAACACAACACAACACAACAGTAATAATAAGCAAATGTAGATGGATCAGTGGGTAAAGGTGCTTACTGCACAAGTCTGGTGACCCAGGTTTGGTCACTGGGACCCACTCACTACCTGTGAGGAGTACCTACTCCCAAAATGTCCTTTGACCTCCACGCACACCCAACCCCTATATGCGCATACGTACATGCTCCCCCTGCAGAAACACAACCCCTTCCCCTAACAAGTCCATGACAAGCACACCTCTCCTTTTGAGGTCCATGGGCTTTTTGTGTGTGCGTGGCTGTGTGCGCCCCTCTGACACTGAGCAATCTAGCCTGCTTTGACTGAAATGGGCATTCAGTTTAAAGTCGCTGGTAGACACAGGATTTCCTCTTCTGTGCCTTCTGTGTGCTGGGAACACTGGGGAACAAGAAAAGAACTGGCTTTGCTGACCCCAGGCAAGGGACAGAGGAGCCAGTGAGCTCAGTTCTGTCAGGGCAGCATAATAGCCATTGGATTCACGACCCATGCCTGTGTGTTCCAAGGTGCTCTCCAGAGTGCTGCCCACCCAGCTCCCTTACCCCCAGAAGCACCATGGGTGACTTATAAACTATGAGGAGGACTGGGTGACACTGGGCCTTAGCTGAACCTTACAAGAGGAAGACAAGAAACAAGAAAGAAGAGTAAAGAAGGGAGGGACCCCAGACAGAGTGGTACAGCAGCCTGGGATCTCTGCCTCTGGCTCTGGCTCCTTGTGCCTGTGTGATTGTCATCCCTGGGCCTCTATTTCTATCATTGCAAAACAGGGAAGTTGGATTATATAACCTCACAGAGCCTTCTAGCCCTGGCCACTTGTGGAAGCAGAGATAGAGGCAGGGTGGGGTGTGGGCTGCCAGGTGGATTGGGGAGCTCTGTATTTAAGGTGCCCTTTGTACATGTAGTCCAGTGGGAAAGTAAAAACAAAAAACTGAGCCATGGTGGTTCCCACTCTGTGCCAGGCTCTGCATTACGGCAGTCAATTTCTACATTCATTTGTGTGTGAGTGTGCATGCGTGTGAGTGTGTGTGCATGCATGTGTGCATATGGAAACCAGAGGCCAACTTACAAGAGTCGGTTCTCTCCATCCAACAATGTGGCTCCTGGGGCTCGAACCCAGGTTGTTGGGTTTAGCGGCAAGTGCCTTTACCCACAGAGTCATCTCACTAGCCCTCGAATAGTCTTCTCGAAGCCTAACAAGTCCCATTAGCCTGTGCGTAGGGACGAGGTTGAGACTGATTGCTGCCGAGGGCACGTAAAGCTGAGGCCACAGAGTCAGGGAGCCTGGAATTGGAAGCCTTTCCAGGAGACTTTGGGGCAGGTGAAAAACTGGCTCCATGAGTGTGTATGAAATATGACTCTGAATTACTTTCCAGGTAGGAGTTTAGTTCCCATCACTCTAGATTGGAAAGAGATTCCAGCTTTGCAATCAATGGGATCCCCCATCCTACCACCAGGGGCCACTCCACCCCACTCCAGAAGTTCTGCCGAGGTTCCAAGACTCTTCTGTGAAGCAGGCAGTGGCTTCCCCTGACCGTCATGACTTCTCTGAACAACCCTGCCAGTCTTCTGGTTGGCGGGCCATTCCTGGACACGAGGGGTAGAACTTTGTTGGGTCTCCAGGCCTTACTCTCTCGTTTCCCGTAGGCATCTGGTTGTCCCCATACTGAGCTCCTTCTAGCTTCAAAGATGCTTCCCCCCAGTGACCTGTCCCTGCTTTCTCCCAGCCCATGCCCACTTTAGATATAGGAAGGTAAATTCTTGCATCTGCTTTCTGAAGCAAGCTGAGAGGAGGGGGGTGACAAAGGCCTAGCTGCCTGGTAAGACTGAGGTCAGAGGAGGAGCTGGGATGAGGATGGGCGATAGATGGACATTACCAGAAAGGACTTGGATCCTGCCCCTGCTGACCTGTGGACTTAAGGGCACATCTGAGCCACTTGCTCTGCCAGCACAAACTACTTTAATGCAGGCCTGAGGAGGAGGGGCCCAGGGAAACAGCTGGGCCAGCGTCTGTGCTTTGTCCCAAGTGTCCCAGATACCCACAGTAGGCAGCCAAATTCTTGCTCCAAGATGGAATTCTAGACTTGGGCCACCAGTGCATGGTAGGTGGATGGAGGTGGGGGGCTGTGTCTGGCACCTGGGGCTCAGCCAAAATCTTGCCAGTGAACACAAACCATTTCTTGACTCTGAGTACCTCAGTTTGGGCCATGCCGGCAGCCTTGAGCTTGTAGGAAGAATGCCCCATTGACTGAGGCTCTGCTTCTTTCCCCCCCGGACCTGGCAGGGCCTTATTTTGGCCGGGCCCCAGACTGCCTGCTCACCCGGTCTGGCAGACTATTGCATCTGTCCTACTTCACAGGCCAGAGCCGTTGGCAGCATGCCAGGGCCTTCACGTCAGCTACTGCTAGTGAAGGGATAGGGCAGCCTCCCCAGAGCCCTGTAGCCCCAGGGGCCAACAGCAGGTAAGACCAAGATAGTTGCATGCAGAGAGGAGGTGAGGAGTGGAAGCTGCCTGCTTCGGGGACCACCCTTACGCAAAGTGTCCGGATGTTCTTACAGCCCAGCCTCACAGCGTGTGGCTGGAGCCTGGTTGACCCCATCCTCATTCCCAGTCAATGCCTTTGGTATCTGTACTCAAGCTTCAGCCAGACTGACTGACTCTGTGTAGGGCCAGGCTCCAGACCTGGGTCCACTGCCTGTGTCAAAGCTCCCAAGAGCCCCAAGCTGTCCTTGCAACCAGTATTTGCATTTTCCCCAAAATTGAAATATTTATTGTTGTTATAGTAATAGTTGTTGCTGGTGTGTGTGAGTGTGTGTGTGTGTGTGTGTGTGTGAGTGTGTGTGTGTGAGAGTGTGTGTGTGTGAGAGTGTGTGATGTGCTGGGAGAACCACAGACACATCTGTGGAGGTCAGAAACAACTTTTGGGAGTCAGTTCTCTTCTGGAGACCTTAAGGCTTGTGTGGCAGGTATTTTTTTTTTTAAACTTGTGGCGCCATCTCTCTGGCCCAGTATTTACTTTTTAAACACCCAAAGTGAGTTTGATATATGACCAGGTTTGGGGGGTCACTGTAGTGGAGGAAAACCTCAGAGCTGTGTTGGTGTGGTCTAGATTCTCTGCACTTCTTTCTCTGGTTTTGGGTTGTTGGTTCCATCTCTTTTCTCATCAACAAAATGGGCAATAATTCTCAGTTGCCTTTTCCGGGACGAGCACTTACAATGGGGTAATGAAATAAACCTTCTGGTCACCTGCACTGTCTTGTTTCATGGTCCCATCCATTCCTCAGCCCAAGTTATTATCATCCTACTAAATTTGCTTTTGGCCCCTAGCAAGGCAGAGGGAAGGATGCAGGCTTCCATCCCATCCAGTCCATTATAGGAGCATCATTTGGGGCTTGTGGGTGATGCTCGCGCAGACATTCCATCTGTGTCTTGGGAAGGGGGGAGGGGTGAGTTGATCTGCTGTAAGAAGTGGGACTCCTCTTCTGTCTCAGCTCATGCCTAACCTTTTCATGCAGGTATCAGTCACTGCAAGGGAAGATGTGCCTGCCTTTGGTCCCCCTCTGCCAAGCCCACCTGTTTTCCAAAAGGTAAAAACATCTTCTTCCATTCTTGCCATACTCAGGACCCCAGGTCTGCCCACCTGAGCATCAGTGGGAGAGGACTTTCATCTGGGGAGCCTTGCCAGGGAGGTCCTGGCTTTAGGGTTCTCTCCTTCCTGGATATCTCCCTACCTTACCCTTTGGGGCCAGTCTGGCCCTTGTTGGGAGATTGATGATGGGATTGCCTTCCTATTAGGAGAAGGACTTCCATACTGTACTCCAGGCCAGGTGCCATGTGGAGGGTGGGTTTCCCAGTACTGGGACATCTGGCTTCCATGATGGTATATTAGCAGGTGGGGCTGGCCTTGGCTGGATATGGCCAGATATGAGAAGGGCTCTTGCAGGGGCTGTCCCCACCCCCCCCCTGTTCTTTCTGTTACAGTGGTTGGAAGCATTTTGTCTACAGCTGAGGCTTGGAGAATTCTGAGCCCTCTTATCTGTTTCAGGGTGCAGAATTCCGGGAGTTTCTGCTCACCAAGCTCACAAACGCAGAGAATGCTTGCTGCAAGTCGGACAAGTTCGCCAAGCTGGAGGTGAGAGCGCTGGACTGAAAGTCTCCTCTGGACTTGCGCTTAGCCTCTGTCAGGGTTCTCACCCTGGTGCTCATTCAGTAGGGGAGCTTTTTGCTCCCTCCAAAGCTCTCAGCTCCGTGTTGCTTTGGGAACTCTTTCTTTTTTTCTTAGGAACTCACATAGACTCTAGGTCTCACCAGCCAATCACTGCTTCTTTACTGAACATGTACTATGCCCAGGTCTTGTTCTGTTAACAGAGATAAGTGACACATTCCTTCTGCTGCTATGAGTGCACAGGCCTTTACTGAAGAGAAATTGTGGTTTATAATTCAGTGTGCTGTGTTATACTCTTGGCTATGATAGAGCCAGTGGGTAGCGATTGCTTCTGCTAGGGAAGACAGAGGGTGTGTTCAGGGAGGGCTTCTTGGAGGAGGTTGCTTTTGAGCTGCAAGAGAGTCTGAAACGTCATTCCAGACACAGGGAATAGTCAAGGGCCAAACAGAATCGGGTGCTTTGTGGTGGGAGATGTGGCCTGATGGCAGCTCATGTGGCTGGAAGCTGGGGCTCAGCTGCAGATGGTGGTTGCATTAGATGGAGAGAGGCTGGGGCTTACAGGTGATGGATGCTATGAAGTTTTTAAGCAGTGTTTGATTTGCATGTCAGAGGCATCATTAGCCAACGGGTGTTAGAGGGAGGAGAAGGGGTTGAAGGGGAGCTAGGACAGGAAACTGGCCAGTTGGAAATGATTAAAGAGTCTAAGAGACTCAACAGAGGTGAACATTTCGCAGGAGGTACTGGTTTAAGCTGTGGGTAGGTGTGTTCAACCAGAGGCCCGCAAGCCACATGTGCCCTAGGATAGCCGTGAATGTGTTACAAGACAAAATCATAGACTAGTAAGTATAAAACATTATGAATTGTCCTCCTGGTGACCTGACTGTTCTTATAGATGACAACATTGTGCCACAATGCCAAAACGTTGGACATTCCTCTAAAGTCAGGGTTGGGAAGACACTCCTAGAAATAAGGGTGGGAAAAGTGGGATTGTAGGGTGACTCAGGCTTTCAGCTTAGGCTCTGTGGTGACATGGAGACAATTAGGAGAGGAGCTTCCTTAGGACTGTGACCTGCTGAAAGCGCTTGTCCAGTTTGTGTATATGGAGCCCCCTGGAGGCTGCATGTGTGTCCATGGCTGATACCTGAGCCATGGCAGAGGGGCTGTGGATATAGATCTTGGTCTGAGATCTGGCCTGGGCATCCCTAGGGCAAGCCTTGGAAGAGGTGGTATGGCCAGGGAGAGAGAGCAGGGTTGACCTGGAAAATTTGTGCTAACTATGGCATTAGTGAGCATGAAATTCAGTCTCCTCTAAGACCACACTATGGGCCAGGCAGTGGTGGTGCACGCCTTTAATCCCAGCACCCGGGAGGCAGAGGCAGGCAGATCTCTGTGAGGCCAGCCTGGTCTATAAGAGCTAGTTCCAGGACAGGCACCAAAGCTACAGAGAAACCTTGTCTCGAAAAAACCACCACCACCAACAAACCAACCAATCAAACAAACAAAAAAGACCACACTATGGTCAGAAGCTGGTGACAGAATAGCAGCCCACAGAGGGAAGTACACAGGTGCTGTCTGCACACTGCATACACCCTTCCTTTCTAGGACCGGACCCGGGCTGCTCTCTTGGACAACCTTCATGATGAACTTCACACACACACTCAGGTCATGCTAGGCTTGGGCCCTGAGGAGGACAAGTTTGAGAATGGAGGCCATGGAGGATTCTTGGAGTCTTTTAAGGTATGGATGCATGCTGACTTGGGGTTGCTGTGGCAGAGGGCAAAGAAAGCAAATAGCTGAGTTATTGGGAATATGGCCTCAGAGCCCAAGGGCCAGTTAGAGGTGACAGGATAGGGTGGGTCTTTGCAAAGGACTGGGGCATTGTGTATGAGGTTGGAGCAACCGGTGAGGACTACAGTAACCTCCATGCTCTCCCTTGGTCTGGACCATCGTCAGCCCAGGAATCCTCTGGGCAGGTCAGCGAGTGAGCAGAGGAGAGGAGGCCACATGAACTAAGAACCTCGCTGTTTCCACCTGCTCCCTCTGTGGTCCGGGAGCCCAGGGAAGAATGGTGGGAGTGAGGTCACAAGCTCTGGGGGTCTTCGGTAGCTGGGTGGGATGCTGCATAATTCTTCCTTGCTGGCCAAGTCCTGGGACCTGGCTGGGATGGGTGGGTGGAGCTGCAGGCAAGTCTCTCTGTCATTGAAAAGGGAAAAGTTTCATCCAGAAGGAGTTTCCTGTCTCCTGTCCCCTGTACTCAGGTGGAGTCTGGGTGGCCACAGAACCAGTGAGGAGCAGAGACGGTTTCATTGCCATGTCCTGACTGAGTGCTTGCTGGTCCACACAGCGTTTACATTGGCATCTGATTTAAACCTGACTGTAATGGTTTGCATTTGGCTAGATAGTATTTCTCAATATTTCCTTTAACATGGGGTGGGGTGGTGGGGCTGGAGGACAAGCTACAAGAGGCCACAAGGTCTCAGCTGTACCTCAGAGGTGGGACTTTGTTCCCACCTGGACTTTCTCAAGGTTCTGCCAGGTCTGTCTCCCATCAGAGAGATTTATAAACATGACATTTTGAGAGGCTGGTATTAGGATTGGGGTTATACGTATTTTAAAACCCCAGCTATAGGGTACTAGACAAGATTGTTGAAGTCCCTAAGCTTGTTAAGGACCCAGAGATAATAAACTGGACCTCTGTCACTGTGTCATGAGAGTTCATTGGAATAATGCCCAGAAATTGCAGATTGCGTATGACACAGTAAATACCCTTAGCTGTTGTAACAGGGCACACATTAACTGTGCCGTACAGGTTGCATATAATCTTAAACCTCCCAGCTGTCATTAATGTTTTGTAGGGAAAGTTGGTCTTATGGATATAATAATTTTGGCATAATAATTCATTCAATTGTAGTGATTGTGAATATTGTTTTGCATGCAAGGAAACAAAGACACAGAGACTAAATAATTTGTCTCAGGTCACCCTGGGGACAAAGTTGAATTCAGGTCTCCCAAAGTCTTACCAGCTACATGATACTCCCTCCCGGTTTCTGACCATGAAGATTCCAGCCATGCCAGCCAGGCCTGGGCAGGCCTGGGTCAGCTGTGTACTGCCCAGCTGGACAGTGGGAGCAGGGCATAGCCCTGCTGGCCCTAGCTGGAGCCAGCTGCTGAGATTCCTCCTGGGGGTGGGAGAAGCCAAGCTGCTTGTCCAGGCTGGTAGGAGATTCCTGGGGCTTCTGGTTTAGTCTTGATAGAAGTGTCCAGGAAAGAGGAGAAATCAGGGGAATCTAGACGCAAGAGGAGCTGGGTGTTGGAAGCGCATGCCCGTATTGCCAGCATTTGGGAAGCCAAGGCAGTAGCGTGCTGAGTTCAAGGATGGGTTGGGCTACCTAGTGAGACTCTGTTTGACTTTGGGTAGAGGAGAAAAGGAACAAAGAAAGATGAAGGAGCCATGGTGGATAGATAGCCTCGCCAAGAGGAGGGTGAACGTGAGGCTTAGGCCTGGGGAGGCAGAGGAGCAGCCACTTAGAGGACTTCTGAGGTCCTAGGGGCTCTGTCCCATTTCATATCACACCTATCAAAGTGTTCCACCTCCCACAGTAAATTAATTTATATAGAACAATTGGAGTTGAGCTACGCTTGACGAGCTAGCACCATGCTGTGTTTTGCAGACATTTTATGAAGCATTTGTTGCTTTGGGCTTTACAGGTTTCCCTTTATACTTTAGAGCTAGTGGGTTTTTTTCAGGTTTCAAATATTTATGTAACACTGTATGTAGGCTGTGAACATTCTGCCCATGGGGTTTCAATGGATGAGGTGGCCCAGCAGCTAAATACAGGTGACAGATCTAAAGGACAGTGGCCCAAGGCCATTTCGCCCAGTCTCTTGCATCTGTTAGGAGTAGTAGCAGTGTCACCGCAGGGTGTCTGAGGTATTCCTAGAGAGGCTTTCAAGAGGGAGCATGCTGCAAGACTCTATTATGACTGTCTAGCGAGCCAGTATTCTTTTTAATTCTGTGGTTGAGGACGGACCTGCTTTTTTTCCATTCAGAGTTCATACCTGCCTTTGAGGTTGTGAGATGGTGGAGGTAAAAGGGGTCACCAGGGTCAGGCACACATAGTGAGCCTTTGGACTGTGTGTGATAAAGGAGCTGTGTCTCACTCCCTTTTGGAAGGTACCTATCCGTAGACTGTGGGTCTGTAATGAAGTCAAAAGAATAAGTGACAATTGTTTCGTCTGTGTGATAAGCATGCAGCACGTACAAACCATGGTTTGAGAAGCCTTGACTGGCTCAGCCCTCCACTGACCTCATAATGCCAAGACAGGAGTAGAAGACAATGGGACAGAGTTAGGACCACAAGGAACAGGGAGGCAACAGGCTAATTTCTCTTAGCATTTGAGGAACTGGGAACTGGTATAGGTGGTGCTTTGGTCTCACCTGATCCTTGGTGGTAGGAGTGGTCACAGGCATCTCTGGCAAAGTCTTGGGGAGTCCTGTAGCCACAGGGAGGGGCAGCCCAAGTCATATCAGTCATTGTGGAGGGAGGACTGTGGGGCAGACACAGGCCCCAATCATTGACATCTCTGTCACCCCTTTTTCTCCTGGGAGGGGAAGTTGTGGTACCAGAATGGTTGTAAGCCTTTGGTGGCACGCACGCACAGGGTGGGTGGGGGTGGGGGTACGTTCAGGCCTTGGGCTTGGCTCTGCTCAGCTCATGGTTTGGAGCCATAGACTGTGAGTAAGCTGCCATCCTGTTCCTGCTGGAGGAACAGAAGACCCTGACTAAAGCCTTCTCAGCAGGCAGGAGATGAGTGTCTTTGTCTCAGAGCCCCCTGCCTCTGTTCCTTCCTGGGGCTCGGATGGGCACGCCCCACTTGGTGGGGCTCATCTCCTTGACTTTTGTCCTGGTGTTGACTTTGGTAAGTTGGAACAACTCATACACCCTTTTGTAAGGAGGTGATGGTGCTGGTGGCTGCGAATCAAAGCGACTTGTTCTGAGATGCCAGCTGGGGCAGAGATGAGGTGACACACGTGGGTAGTCAGAAAGCAGTGCATTTATTCGTCCTCACGCCTCACAGGAGAGCTTGATGGAAGGTAGCAGTGCAGTGTGCTGACGGCTGGGAGGCCACTGCGGCTGAGGCAGATTGGCCAGGAGGACATGGTAGAAAAGGCCAGTCCAAGACTTCAAGGTTTAGAAGTTTAGGTGAGATACAGTTCTGTATACACAAGAACTTTCCATGGGTCAGGCTACCCCCTACTAGAATGAGTAGGCGGTCCCTGGGGTCAGGTGAGCTTTGCCAGATAGGGATGAGCCAAGTGCAAGCCAGTCTAGCTAGTCCCAAGGCCTCCTAAAGCCTGCACAAAGACCTCCATGACGCCCTCTTCCCGGCCTTTCTCATCCCATGGCCACCCCTTCCCCTCTGCCCCTTTCTGTCTCCTCTGTCTCCTCCGTTTGCCCCCCCCCCCTGCCTCCATATTCTGACTCTGCTGCCCAGGTTGAGTGGGCCAGCTCTTCCATTCAGTTGCTTATTGTGCTGTGATGTGAAATTCTTTAATGGTCACTGGTCAGTTTCATTCAAAGCAAGCCTTGTTTGGGATCTTAGCGATGACTGTCACTTGTCTTTCACACTAGGATCGGGGCAGGAGAGCTAGCCTGAGTGGGCAGGTGTCATTCCAGGTGTTGGATATGGATGGTCTCATTTCATCCTTGTGATAGTTCCTCCTGGCAAGCACCATGGGAGAATCAGGACTCCACCCTTCCTGTTGCAAGAGCTGGAGAGCAGGTGACTGACAACCTGCCCACCCCTGGAATTCTGTCAGTTCATTGGCTCCTCAGGTTCTTTTTGTTGACACAGACAGTGGCACATGGGCATCTGAAGACACCTTCCTCCCTCACATCAGCCTTTGAATTTTTTTTTTAAGAGAGTAGGATTCCCAAACCTCCTGCTTCCTAGTCATCTTTGGTTAATCAGTGAGTCCCTCCATCTTGACCTTTGTCTCCATCCCTATCTCCTCACTCTCTCTCTCTTCCCATCTTTTCCCCTCTCCCCCTTCTTTCCCCCCACCATCCTTCCTCTTCTCCTTTCCTTTCCCCTGATTCTTTTGGGGATAGGGTCTTACTATGTAGCCTAGGCTGGCCTTAACCTCTCAAGTCTCCCAAGTTGCATGAATTACAGGCATGTACAGGCTGGATACTACCATATCCAGCTTTGAATTTTCACTCTTGGGACCCGGGATACTAGATTTGGATCCCAGTGCTATCTCTTATTAATATGTGACAGTTATTTATTACTTAGGAGATTTTCTATTCTTTCTATACCTCAGCTTTTTAAGGATTTAATAAGATTGTGTATGAAGGTTCCTTAGACCAGATACACTGTCCAGGGCTTATTATTTATACTTAGATCCCTTCTGAGAAAGAGACAGTGAGGACTAGATCAGAACACAAATGAAGAGTGTGAAATGTTGGTGACACTGGTAGTGGCAGTAAAGGGAACAAGCATATAAAGATTCTGGCATTTATAAAACATTAATGTCACTTAAGGACCCCTTTTCTCTTTTCCAAGACATGTCAGATATCCTTAGATTCCAAAGAGTACATGATTGTATGATGCTGGAGTGGTAGAATGAATCAAACATGCTGGCTTTTGCAACCATGTCCCAGAAACACTGTTGCTAGGCAACTCTTCTGTGGTCCAGAGGGGAAAGGTGACATCCCTCATGGGGGCATCTTTGATTCAGACAATAGAGGCTAAACGATGTCAATTTGAGGCGGTATCTCACACCTCATTGATGGTGGCTTGTCTTGAGGGCTGTTATGTCTAGCAGCAGCCTTTCCGAGTCTCTGTCCCTTGTCAGGAGGGAATGGCATGTAGAATGAGGCCCTTTGCCAGTCCCAGGTCTCAAAGGTGTCCCTAGGGTCCTGAAGAGCAGTATTTGTGTTGACTTGGAGCTCTTCCTGGATGTTTCTAGGGAAGAAGGGAGCTTTGCTTTTCCTCTGGAGATATCTGATATTGGGCACATGGGGTGTGCACATGCCTGAATCCCAAAAGGCAGGAGTGGGTTGTAACTTAGACCATAGCTGCTTCCTGACGTTATTGTGACAGGCTCACACCATGGTGAGGAAAATCCACTAATTACTGTAGTGAGAAGTCCAGGTGATTCTGACTGGCTCAGTGGGTCAGAGCACTCACGCTCTTTCCCTTCATCCCCTGTGTAGTCCTGGGCTCTTCAGTCATCAGATTTGACTTCCCAAATAACTCCTGTGCTTTCAGGTGCTTTGCCCCCAAAGCCACCAGCAGATGTCCCTCCTGTTAATCTAGCAAGGGATGAGTTAAATGAGTGCTTTAGACTGAGCCTGGGTACTTTGCATCCCAAGGAGGAAGAGAAGAAGGCATTGGAATGGATGTTGGTTCTGCCGGCGAGAGTTCTGCCGACTGGAGTTTGGTACCTGTACTTGAGCCACTAATAGTGCAGATGTCCACTATTAGTGGATGTGCCTTTGCTCTTTGGGCCTAGAGCAGCTGGTTGACACAGATAGATCATCATCACAGACACTGGATCTTGCATTATAGCCGACTCTTAGGTGTGTTCTTGGGCACTCTTTGGACTCAATGCCCCTTTGGCCTCAACCCTGCAGTTCTAGCACTTGACATGGTGCTGATCTCATAGGAACCCTAACATTAACAACACGAGATACTACATTTGTGATGCACTGGGCTCTTGCTTAAGAGATTTATATATTTTTGTTGCTACTCCTTTGTAGACACACCCTATCCCATTCCACATAAGTCTCAGAGAAACTAAGTCACTAGCAGGGTCCCCAGCTAGTATATGGTGCAGCAGAGAGCCCAGCCAGGCATTACTCCTGGCAGTGCCAGCTAAGGCTTTTGTGCTTTTGATCAGTAAGTTGTGTTGTCTGACCATCTTGTTAAGAAACTACATAGATGATCAGAGGACAGTGATGGAGGGTTGGGGTCACTGGAGAAAACCTCTTCAATATACCTCTGCTTTAAACACCTCTGTAGCAAAAGAGAGTGTTATCCTTAGGGGAGCCGGGATCCTGTAGTACTTCTGTTGGCTGGAAGTCCTTCCATAGATGGAGCTGAGTTCCAGCATCATAAACACCCCTCTTTGGTCATGTGCAGAGGAGCATTGCCCTCTAGAGAACTCTGGGGAGGGATTGCCACCCCAGGTCCAGCTCTTCCAGGGACTCAGTTAATGTTCTTAGAGCTTAGTTATTCTCATTTTCTCATGCACCATGACAAACCTGACTGTCCTGGTTGTCTCGGCCGGATACTTAACAGCTTGCCAATACCCAGCCCACCCCATCTCGCCCCACCCTTTGCTCTTTGCTGGCCACAAGTGAATGCAGGGTTCCACAACCCCAGCAGCCCCTGCGTGTGCCCAGTCTGAGCCCATGTCTCTTTGAACAGCCTTGCAGGCCTGTAGTGTTGATCAGGAGAGTGTGTCTTCAGCTTCTGCAAGCCCAAGTAAGGGCAAGCTGCAGCTCCAGTGCACAGATGCTCAGGAACTTGTTCCAGGGTCCTGCAACAAGGGCGGTTGTAGTTACACAAGGCACACCTGTGGTGACAGCGGGACGGGCAAGTCCAGTACACACTTAAGAGAGGAAGCTCAGCTTTGTGAGCACAGTACTGCTGCGCTGTTGATGATGTAGCTCAGTGGTGGAGCTCTTGCCCAGAACAAGGGAGATCCTACATCTGTTCCTCAGTGCCACACCAAAACATCAAAGTCAAAATAAAAAGGAGTCAGTGTTCAGTCTGGCACTGGAGTTCAATCCCCATCCTGTGTGGAACATGTGACAGTCATTTTACAGACAAGAAAAGCCTAAGAGATGTTGAGTTGTTAGCTAGACAGTATCACTGAGGTTTGATGAGCTCCAGGCCATGCTTCCTCTTCCCATGAATGGAGGATACTAGGTTGGCCCACCTTGTACTTCTGAGCCCTCAGACCCTGCCTGGACAGAATTTAGAGAACTCAGCAAAAACCCATGACTGAGGAGTGGGTTTGTGACTATTTGAATGTTCATGCTAGTGTGTTACATGCATGTGTACATGTGAGCCTAGGGCAGAGTAATCCTGAGGGATCAGGTACTGACCAGGACTCTCACCCTTTGCAGAGAGCCATCCGTGTGCGTAGCCATTCCATGGAGACCATGGTGGGCAGCCAGAGGAAGCTGCATGGTGGGAACATTCCTGGCAGCCTCAGTGGGGGTATTGTCCACAACAGCATCGAGGTCACCAAGACCACTTTCTCAGTGAGTACTTTGGATTCTGGGCTAGCATGTGCGGGGAGAGGATTAGGGGGGAAGGGTTTGTCCTCCCCAAGGTTTGGGCTGGGCAACGCAAGCTGAACAATGGGCTGGGAACACTGAAGCTGCTAGGAGCAGGTAGGTTATCTACCCAGCCTCTGCTAGATGACAATGGTCCCGTGGCATTTCCATGCCAGGTTGCCTCTGGGGTTGGTTTGTACTATGAATTGTTCTCTGAGTTTGTTTAAGAACTGAGCTTGGGTGCTCATGAGGGAGACCCTGTTAGTGACAACAGTGGCCACCCAGCTTGCTCTGCACCAGGTACTGAGCTGGTTATTGATATACAAGACCCTATCTGATCCCTATCACAGTTGTTTGAATAGACACAGGGGCACTCTCCATTCCACACTTTAGGGAAGGAGGCTCCGCGAAGTTAGGTAACTTACCAAAAGTCACCCAGCCAAGATGAAGGTCTGGGGTTTGAGTGCAGGACCTCCTGATACAAGGTTTAGCCTCTTCATCCTGTGTGCTCAGTTCTCCGGGAGACACAGCCCCATGGGTCTGTGAGCTTAGGACTCTTGACTCACACCAAGGGCTGGAGAGGGAACCACATAACCAGCCATTAATAAAGCAAGTGGCTTTTGACCTGGAAGAACTGGAATTTTCTTTGGAAAAAAATCTAAGCAGCAGAATAGACTCACTGAGATGCTGGCTTTTATTATAAATGGTCTGGAGCAATGGCTTGATTTTCCTAATATTTTTCACATCTACTGTCTTGTTTCTCTCAGATGGTTATGATAACAGCAGAACAGGGTGGTTTCTTGTGGATGGGGAAACTGAGCCCCTAAGAGTTTGACCATTCTCCCAAAGTGACACAGTACGAGTGGCATTGGGGTTGGAGTTAGAAACCTAGCAGGCTCCAGGCTTTTATGCCTTCTTGCTCAAACTTTTACCTTTGTGTCCCCTTCCCATCATGAGTCTGGGGAATCGTCAAGCAGAGGCCTTGACCAGCTTCCCACTGCCATCAGTGCTTGTGAACTCGGCCCAGTGCTTTTACTTGGTTTGTTATTGCAGCTCCTGCCTGGGTCCATTTATTCACAAGCAGTGATGGAGAGTCAGGAGCCCTGGGTCCTTATTGCTAGTTGACCCTGACACATCCCTCTATTTTCTTCTGGTTCTTGAATTTCTCAGTAGCAAGGTGAAAGGTCGCAGCTGACCACTCCATGGGCTCTCTAGATTTTTTAATCTGTGATTCTCTAAATTGCCCCAGCCAGCTCAGCATCTGGCCCTACTATGGTGACCCTGTGGTTCTCCAAGAGCTCTTGGCCATGTTGGGTCATTACCTGCCGCCACAGACTTGGCTTAAGAACAACAGAGAGGCTGTGAGTGTCTCAGGTGTTGGGGGTCTCAGCTCCTAGGTGTTTTCTGGAGTCTCACCAGACCAGAGAAGGGGTGGGAAGGCAGGGTGGGCACGCGCACTCACTGTGGCAGTTTTATTGGCAGCCTCCAGTGGCCGCAGCAACCGTGAAGAACCAGTCGCGCAGCCCCATCAAGCGGCGGTCGGGACTCTTCCCCCGCCTGCACTCGGGCTCTGAAGGCCAGGGGGACTGCCGGACACGATGGTAATTGTCAGCGCCTGGACTCCATCCTGGCTGTGGGGCCTGTCAGCTCTCTCCTCCTTGTAGCTGTCAGGTGACCAAGCATGGGGACAGGTTTTCCCAGTGTGAGGCTTCCCCTGAGCCCTGACCTCACGGACCCGTGCATCCTGTCCCTGACTGAGAGAGCTGGGCAGTGGTGGGGAGAGTTGCTGATGCAAAGAAAGTGCATGGATCTGTATCTCAGAGAGTGTGTGGAGAGCCCCAGTGTTCACAGACAAGTAGAAGACCAAGAGCTGGTAAAGACAGCTGGGAAGGAAGAGAGAGTACAGACCACACAGGGTGTGTGTGTGTGTGTGTGTGTGTGTGTGTGTGTGTGTGTGTGTCTCCAAAGATAGGAGGGGAGAAATTCCTGTTGTATTTGTCATGGAGGGAAGTTCATTGTAGTGACCCAGCCCTGCGGTTTGATAGTTAGGAGGTCACCAAAAGTGTGATGGGGGGATGGGAAAGTGGCTCAGTGTGTAGTGTTGCTGGGCAATCATGGGGACTTGGGTTTGAATCTCCAGCATCCACATAAAAAGCTGGGTGTGGGGATAGTGGCCTGGGGCTCTCAGGTCAGGTGGTGAGCTTCAGATTCAGCTCAGAAAGTGAGGCAGGAAGCTGTGGAGGAACACGCCCATGTTGACTTCTTACCTCCGCAGGCACAGGCAGTGGAGAGCACCTGCACATCCATGCACACATGCGTTCGCCCCCTCCCCCACTCACAGTTTATATATGGGCTGTTAACCCCTCTAGGGTATCTGTGATCTTAACGGTAAAGAGCAAGTGCTAGCAAGGATGTGGGCGTATCGGCACATTTGCACATTGCTGGTGGGGATGTGAGATAGTGCATCCGCTTAGGAAGACAGACTGGCAGCCCCCAACGGGCGAAGCATAGAGTTACCATAGGACCCAGGAATCCCACCCTTCGGTGTATGTATAGAGGGAGACCATGAGAATTGAAAACGGTTGTCCATAACACACCAGCACACACCTTTGATAGGCCGCTGTTATTCATGATACCTCAAAGCCGGAGCAACTGAAGGGCCTGCCATCTGACCGCTAGATAAGTAAAATGAAACCAGTACAATCACAAAACGTATTATTGTTTTTGTAATAAACAGCAAGTGCTGAGATACTGATGCAGGCCACAGCATGGACAAACTTTGAAAATGCTAAGCTAGTAGAATCTAGATGTGAAGACCATATACCTTGTCAAGTCCCGTTTCTATGGAATGTTGTCCAGACTAGGCAAAGCCCATAGAGACAGAAAGAAATAGGTTAAGAGTAGGGGTGGGCAGTGATTGCAGATGATCCAGGGTTTCTTTTAAGAGGCCTTAAAATGTTCTAAAATTAGATAGTGGTGATGGCTGCATAATTCAATGAACATATTAACAATTGTTTCATTGTCCACTTTAAGAAGATGAATTGTATGGCATCTGTAATAGGCCTTATTAATTCTGCTGCTATAAAAAGTGCACTGAAGGTTAAAGGCACTGGCTGCTCTCGCATAAGACTCAGGTTTGGTCCCCAGCATCTACACAGAGGCTCACGACCATTCCTAACTTCAGTCCCAGGGTATCCAATGCTCCCTACAGACCCATGACTACACCAGGCATGCATGTGGTGCATATACATACATGCAGGCAAACACACATTAATAAACAATAATAAATAAATAACTCTTAAAAAACAAAGCGAACAGAAACCAGTGGTCCTGGGGCTCAGAAATATTAATGAAAAACAAGTGAGTTGAGGATCGAGCTGACCCGATCCCAGTATTTGCTATAGGATAAATTGTGGTCTTTGTTGAACTGTAGGAGGAGGGAGCTCTTGGATCCTTGGATGTAGAATATCCCTTCACTCCCTACCATCCAGAGCTGCCTTGTCACATGTAGGATATCTTCAAGAGTCATTACAACAGGTGTCCCCCACCCAGCATCTCTCGGGAATCCGTGGGTATTGGGCTGGGTCCCGAATGGGTCCCGCTCAGTTCCCTGTGTGACCCTCATCTGTAGCTCTGCCAGGTGGCATGGACATGGGAGAAGGGTAGCCATCGACTGGAGGCTATCAAGTCAGGGCCCCTGTTTGAATTCAGATTGACCTTTATTGTAGGGAGCAGAAACCTCTGCTGTCTGCTGCCATCCCAGAGGCTCAGGTGGGGAGGGAAGAGGTGGCTGCACCCTGTGTATTGGCTCCCACAGCCTGAACTCTGTCTAGGGTCGGGGTGGACAAGGGCAGGGGCCTGGCTCCTAGGCCTCACATCTCTTCATTCTCTTCCTCCTAGTGACAGTGCCTCTAGCACTCCCAAAACCCCGGATGGTGGACACTCTTCTCAGGAGATAAAGTCCGAGACCTTGTCAAATCCCAGCTCTCCAGAAATCTGTCCCAACAAAGAGAAGTAAGAGACTTGGGGTTTGGGAAATGCTGGCTGTTGCCACTGGGAGTCCTGGCTTATGTGCCCTGCCTCCAGGCAAGCTGAGAGAGACAGATCTTGCCTCTGGATGTCTCTGAAACACAAAGACCACCAGGCAGAGGCTGGGGGAGCTGCTGTAGGCAAGCTCAGTCCTCTGGTGGATTTGCCTCACTCCCCGCTTGTGTTGCTTCCCTTCCCCACAGGCCCTTCATAAAGTTGAAGGAGAATGGCCGCGCCAACATCTCTCGTTCCTCCTCCAGCACCAGCAGCTTCAGCAGCACTGCAGGGGAGGGTGAGGCCATGGAGGAGTGCGACAGTGGGGTAAGTATGCCTCATTCAACCAAGGAGCCACATTCTGCAGCCCAGCTGGTTATACTGTGCCCTAAAATACACGGAGAAGGTGTGGCCGAGGCAGCTGTTAACTACCAAATGAGAGCAGTGAATGAGGGGACTCTGACTCAACAAAGTGCTTAAGAGCAGCAGTGGAGGTTGTCTGTGTCAAGGGTGCCAACTGGAAAGGGAAGGGGTCAGGGAAAGGCTGCAGTCATGGCTGAGGCATAAGTGCCAATGTGAGGTTGGAGGCAGTGGCTTGCATGGTCCATCTCAGGACAGCTGTGGGGCTGCTGGGGGTACATTGGCCTTGCTCACCCAGTTTCTCTCCCCAGAGTAGCCAGCCATCCACAACCTCACCCTTCAAGCAGGAGGTGTTTGTCTACAGCCCGTCCCCGAGCAGCGAGAGCCCCAGTCTGGGGGCTGCTGCCACCCCCATCATCATGAGCCGGAGTCCCACAGGTCAGTGGCATGTGAAGATGTGTGTGACGTAGTTGGAAGGCAGAGCGGTGGCCTGTGTCTTTCCGGTTTCTAAGATCCCTACAGTTGAGCAGAGCAGGAAGAACCAGGTTGGAGGAAAAGGAAAGGGGTTCACCAAGTACCCAGTGTGAGAGATGATTTTTACCCTGGTGGGCACTGTGGGGAGGGGTTAGCAAGTCTCAGTAGAAGGTATTTGTAGGCAAGCAGTGTCAGGCTGTGAACATCCAGGAAGAGGAAGGGCAGTTGGTAGGTTTTGCACACACTGGCCAATCATTTGTAAACACCCCTACTTGCACGCACTGTCAACATCCACACTCTGGTGGGCTTTACCGTCTCTCTGAGCCTCTCCATGGTAGGATGGGGAGGCTTTGGCATTGCCATGGGCCTGAGGCATTGGGTCCTTGACATGGCTGTGTCTGTGTCAACAGCAGATACTTACTCAGGACTTCTGAGCTCCCTCCAAAGATTTGATGAGCATACACCATAAAAATCACACAGCTATTAACCTAAACGTGTGTTGTGGGACTGCAGTAAAGCGGTGTGACTAGGTGATTACCCCCAGTGTGATCAGCTAGGGGTAATCTTGCTCCCCACAGGACTTTGGCAGTATCTACAGTTACTTTGGGTTTTCACAGTAGCTGGGGGTGGGGGTGGTACTCTCCTGGTATCACTGGGTAGAGAGCAAACAATGTCAGAAGGAGGATGTAGTGAGATAGGGGACACCAGAGTAAAAGCAAAGGACCCTTTGTGGCAGGCTTCCTAGTTAATGGAGTGCCCACAGCTTCCTTTCATTCAGCTCCTGTGGTCATGCAGATCTCAAGAGGGATCCTAACCCCAGATTTAGCACTGTCAAGCTTACCTCCTGACTCTCAGTTTACTCATTTGTAAAATGGAGCAGCCAGACACATTTCCTGATGTTTTTACAACTTAGTTAAAAATTAATGGAGTGAATAAGAAAATCTATCACCAAACGATGTCCCTTTTGGCACTAAATAAATAACAAAAGATATAAATGCCAGCCTGCTCTCTCAGACAGGATTTGAGTGGAGGGAGGCTTTGGGAATGTTTGGAACTGGGTTAAGGTCACTCAGGGCAGGAAGAAATGTGGAACAGGTATGGAATCTTCCCCAAAGCCGACTACACCCCAAGAGGTGCACCCCAGGCTGTATTATCCTGATATCTGCTTTTGACCCCTAACCCCAGCACTGGGTGGGCTTGGAGGTCTGGAAACCTGTTTCTGGCTGCTCCAGTGAGTGTGGGGAAAGACTGAAAGATGGCCTGAGAGTCTTCTGGAATCACAGATGCTGTCATCGGCCATTCATACTCAGGCTTCTGGGGACAAGAAGAGAATCATGAGGATCACTCAGGGAAGGTCTCATAGTGTGCATGTGTACATGTATGTGCATGTACTTGTGTGTGTATGCATGTGTGTGTGTCCATTATACATGGACACAGTAAACTTTATCAATATGATGGATCAGAAACACAGTTTGCAAATAATGGCAAAATATACCACATCCTTTATTATGAGTCTGATGTCCTATAAGATTCTGGCAGGACAGTTTCACTGGTATTTACTTAAGGCAGCAGATGACAGTCAGATCTGGTTCCCTTGTGGGCATTGTTGGATATTATTGCCTATATTGACATTTTACATTAGGAAGACCGCATTCATTTTGTCTGCGGTACAGATAGCCTTTTCCTTGAATTTGGTAGTACTTCTCAGACACTGGGAGTGTGGTGACTCCTTTGCTCCTCTTTACAATGTAGTGGCTGCAGGCACAACCCCTTTCCAGGCTTAGTTCATATATCATTATTTTCCATTGGCTTCTTAAATCTAGACAGAAAAACCGTAAGCCAAGCCCCAGTTTGTCATTGCCAACTTCAGTAGTCTTCATACTCTCATCAAGATGGATCTCAAGCTCCCACTGAGACTCCGTGAGCTTGGGGTTGAGGAGAGATGCATTGCCCACTGCCTCAGTAGATTTCTGAATAAGGGTGCAGTGGATGTGAGGGGCAGATTACAACAAAACATGGCAATATAATGAGGAAATGGTAAAATTTGAGTATCCGTTATCTTCCTCGAATTTGGCCTGTTTACTTAGAAACTTCTGTAGTTTAAATTTGAAGATATTTAATTTTAAAGTGACCCATGTTTAGTAACTAGGGCGCACCATTTCTCCAAGTCTGAGTGCTGTGGCGAGGGGGACCTGTGAGTGAACAGGGCCACTTTCCCCAGCCTCCTTCTGATTTTGCTAGAATAATTCCTTAAGCTTCTGCCCTTTTTCTTTTTTCAGATGCCAAAAACAGAAACTCCCCGAGGTCAAACCTGAAATTCCGCTTTGATAAACTCAGCCATGCTAGCTCCAGTGCGGTAAGGATGGTGTGGGCAGCTAAGGAAGGGCCCCATGAGCCTTACACCCCACATTCCAGGACCCCCATAGCCAGTCTTTTTACCAGCGGTCTGGAGAGAGCATCTCAGAGAGTGCTCATGAGGGCTGCCCTGAGGCAGGTGGGGAAGGATGCTCCTCCAGACAGGCAGGTGATGGTTTCTCTTCTTAGCTGGTGCAGACACCAGGCTCTGGGCTCTCTAGACACCATTGTCACTCCTCCTGCAATAGAGCCACATCCTTGCACACACCCGTGCCCAGGTGTGAGGTGGCTTCTGCTGGCGCCTGGGAGCCCAAGTCCCTTCCCAAGCTCAGATTGTTGAGTGCTCAGAAGCTGCAGGTGGAGGTGATTGATTCTTGTGTGTTTCTTAAACAGGGTCACTAATGGGAAAGCAGAGTCCTTCCCCTGTCCAAGGTGAGTGTCTCACAGTGGCCCTGAGAGGGGACTATTCCCGTAAGGACACAGTATCTGTGACTTTATGGCCCCAGAATGGCCAGAGAGACTGTCAGCAGAAGGTTACTGAGAGCCGCTGTTGATGGACATCTCCAGGCCTTCAGGGAGGACTGGGAACAGTGCCTGGGAAGGCTTGTCCAGTGGCATTGGGACAGATTCCCACACTGGTTGGAGCTGACTGTAGTAGCTAGAAGGGGAAGTAGCCAAAAGGTCACTTCCTTCCCTGGAGGGAGGAATTCCTCAGTTTACCCCTGCTTTCCTGTTTGCAGGCAATCTGTCTCTCCTTGTATTTTTGGCCAAGGTGCCAGGCTGGTATACATCTTCCCCATATGACATGAGATGCCCCTACCCAACCACTGCTGTGAGGGATACCCTTAGGGTGGTCTCTGCTCCTGGCATGATACACTAGTGCACTCCTGATGGTGAAGTCACCTGAGACCCATTGTAACCCCCACCATTACGGATCTCAGGAGTATGAGTGAACTGGAACCAAGGGGAAGGGGCCCAATGGAGCCCACTTTGTTTTAAACCTGTTCGTGAGAAAATAAAAGAGAAAATGGGAGTGTGGTGTTGGCCTCCAATATCTGTGATGGACTTTGGATGCTTCTGTAGCACAAAGATTACACGTGGCCCCTGGGGCTAAATCCCCGTTGTATTTGGCATCCTCCTTGTCTTGAGTATAGTATAGCCATAGGCAAGTAGGTTCCCCATTCCCACTCCAGCCTGTTGTCTCCCCTCTTTTACCCAGTGCTTGTTCTCTATCTCCCCTTCCTTATCTCTGCAGGGAAGTCTTGATTCTGGCCTGCAGAAGGCTCCTATTCCAGCAGTTTGGGGGTGCCATCCACTACTCTGACTGTTCAGGCCTGCTGTCTCACTGGCCACCTGCCCAGCAGACCAGCAGTCTGTTCCATGTCCTGACCTGGCCTTGACCTTGCTGGCTCCTTCTCCAACAGACCTGAAAGCCCCAACCTCGACTCCTGACCTCCTGATGTGACTGGCTATCTGAGTCAACTGTCAACTTGTTTTACCTGTTGGAAAAGAGTTGGGCATGGGGGATTCTGGGTCCCAGGGGGCTCAGTGAGAGGCTGGGGAGCTCATCTCCCAGAGACAGAGGGGGTTGGGTGGTGGGGAGCAGGGGTGGCTGCAGAGTGGTTTGTGGGTGCTGTCTGTCTTGGGTACAGTGCCTTCCTGGACATGGTGGAAGGTCTGCTTTTCCAGGAATTTCCCAGCGTCCTCCAGGTTGTATCTCACGGCTCCTGTGATAAGCATTTCTGACACATCTGCTGGCCCAGGCCTAGGGACCTCTGTTCCTGCTGCTAGGCTGCCTTTAGGGAGGGCTCAGGCTGGTGGAAGCTCAGAGTCAGAGCTGGGTGTGTGCGGGCCCTGGCTGCATGCTTCCCTGACCGTAGTCTCAAGATGTTTTTCCTAATTTTACACAAGTGCTGCTGACCATCCTTGTGGGGAGAGAAGAAGCCCCAGCAGCTTTTTCTCCTTTGAGCAGATAGTTTTCCTCCGAAAGAGCAGGCAGCCAGGAGTATGAGGAAGTCTAGAGAGATCACATGGCCAGTGCAGGGAGTTGAGGAAAGCTTCTGGATGGGCAGGCTCACCTGGGGTCCAGCTCTCCAGAAAAGACATAGTTCAACCCATCTCTTAGGTGAGAGAGAGGGGAGAGATGTAGTTGGGGGGCAGGGTGACTTGACAAGTTTTAGGCTGGTGTGTGGCAGTTGAACTTAGCTTTGGAAATTGTACGGTGTCCTTCTACCTCTGCTCCCGGCCTCTGTGAGGGGCCCAGTACTACTTAGGGGCTGCTTTTTGGCTCAGTTCCCAGTCGCGTTCTTCCCATCTCCCATTGCAGCGTTCCAGGCAGTTGTCCCATCGGCAGGGCTCCTGGAAGCCAGACCCCGTGAGCCCGTGCTTTTTATACCACAGACCGTCCGCACTCCTTGCTGTGGCCACCTTCTCGGGGTGAGCCCGCTCATCCTGACGAGCTCCCCTTGGTTCCAGGTTTGCATGGCGGTTCAGCTGCTGGGTGGAGCACCTGCCAGTTTAAACACTGGGTCTAAACAACAGGCACTTGGAAGACCCTGCCCTATTAAGTACACACAGGTCTCTGGCACAGAGCTCCTGCTTCAGTGAGCAGATGACAAGATTTCCCACCAAGGGCTTTGTCTGCATAGGCTTCTATTCCCAAGCCAAAGTACAGAAGGGTGACCCAGCCTTTGAGGGCTGGTATTGTAACTATGTCCCCACGACTTTTGTCATCTGAGCACAATTTTCATCCTTCATCCCTAACACACTAACTTGCAGCCAGGGGAGGGATACCTCTCCTTTACCTCCACTTGGGAAACTTGCTTACGTGAAATACTAGTCTGGTAAGATTTGCTCTAGTTAGAAGGTCAACAGAATATCTGTTTAGCTTTTATAAAAGCCAGCATAGTGGCACCCACTGCAGGAAAGAGGCGGGTGGATTCTGGCAGTGTTCAGCTGGCAGGTTTCTGCTTGAACTTGAAAGGTCAAACTGTGTTTTCTTTGAAACTGTTGCAGGACTCTGGCGCCCTTCTTTAGGTAGGGACAGGTCTACCTTTGCTTGGTGGTTGTGCTATGTCGCATTTTGGTCTGGGTCCTCAGGATCTTCCAGGCTGTCCCACACTGTCATAGCTGGGAACCTTCTAAGTCTTGTCCCCATTGCTTTGGCTATTTCTCTGCAGGTATTACCTCTAGGCCAGGTGTTGCCTCTGCCTCTGGGCCAGTGGACAGGGTGGATAACTGTGTACGGAGGATCTGGGAGGCCCTGGGCTGTGATTTTCACCCTTGGCTTGCTGTTAGGTACTCTGGGAAGGACCTGAGATGTTAGGTACTCAGGACCTGTGATGTTAGGTACTCAGGACCTGAGATGTTAGGTACTCTGGGAAGGACCTGAGATGTTAGGTACTCAGGACCTGAGATGTTAGGTACTCAGGAAGGACCTGAGAGGTCAGGCCTCTCTCTATCTAGCAGATCCATCCTATGGCTTCCTGCGTTTGTACCACCAGCCCAACCAGAGATTTTTTGCCGAGCAGGAGAGTAATGGCAGGGCCCAACCTTCTCTAAGCCCTCTCTGGATTGGAGGCTGTTCCTCCTGCACTGTGATCCAATTTTCCCTTTCGGGGCTGTTCCCAGTCTTAGGGCCTAGAGTCTTGCTGAAGCTCCTTCATGTGACTGGGCTTGATGCTTCTGCTTGTATTTGGAGACATTTCCACGGTTACCCCCACAAGGGGTTCTCCTGGTCACAACTCCAGCTCTGGGGACTGCCTGACTCTAGGCACCCAGATGCCCCGAGCTCTGTTGATACATCAAAACAGATGTGGGAGGGCTCCATAGAGAAGGCCTTTGCCAGAGTTTCTGTCTGTGAGTATGCATGTCAAATGGCGTTTCTTGGAAAATAACCTGCGGTTCAGTTTTGTGGGCACCGTTTGATACTCAAGCCTTCTGGACTGCTTGCATCTCAACCAACCATGTTATCCTCCTAAGCGGAAAGCACTCGCCTGAGGCCACACAGCCACCTAGTGGGCAAAGCTGTTACTGGACCCACAGCCCTGGGTCCCTTTCCTGTGCACCAACTGTACTTACAGTTGGTGGGGTGGAGTAAACAGTTGCATTTCCTGGACTTGGGTTTGGGCAAAGCCTGTTAGCTGGGGTTTCTGCACTGGCAGGGAGATGAGGGGTTGGAGGATGTTGATAGGGCCTCAGCCGTGGTTGGTTGTCATCATGAGAAATCTTGGTCAGTGAGGAGCCTGAGGCTTGAGTGAAGGAAACTGAGGGGGAGGAATCCAGCAAAGTGCTGCTTGGGTCTTGAGTGACAGGGACAAAGTGACCTGGAGAAAGATGCATCAGCTGCCGTTGGCTTCCTTGTTCTAAATCAGGACAGAAAGTGGTAAGAAGAACTAATTCTCCCATCCATCTTCTCTTCCTCCCTCTCTCCATTTCTCCCTTCCTCTTTCTGGTGGTGCTGGGAACCCAAGGCCTTGCTCACACTGGAGTGAGTACCCTGCCCCTGAGCTATGCCCCAGGCCTCTCCAGTTCTGAAGATGGAGATGGGTAATAAAATCCCAGATCAGGTGACTAGGCGGGACACATGCAGTTTCATTTTCTTTCCTTTGACCCTTTAAGGTGCCAGCTCAAACATTACCTTTTGTCCATTGTTCTTAGTCTGCACAGACAGCTGTGTTGTAGCGGGGACATTGTTCTTAGTCTGCACAGACAGCTGTGTTGTAGCGGGGACATTGTTCTTAGTCTGCACAGACAGCTGTGTTGTAGCCTGGGGTTCAGGTAGAGCTTTTGACTTCTGGGCCAGCAGGGACCAGGTTAGTCAGCCATGCTCTGGGCCCCCATGCTC
>PVIU01004498.1:83357-126314 GCA_004026605.1 Ondatra zibethicus | reverse complement strand
GAAATCAGTGTGGAGGTTTCTCAGGAAATTGGGAATCAACCTACCTCAGGATCCAGCAATACCACTCTTGGGAATATACCCAAGAGATGCCCAATCATACTACAAAAGCATTTGTGCAACTATGTTCATAGCAGCATTATTTGTAATAGCCAGAACCTGGAAACTCATTAGTGGACCCTAGCCATAAAACAAAGGACACTAAGCTTATAGCTCACAAGCCCAGAGAAGCCAAATAGCAAGGCAAACCCAAAGAAAATTATATATAGATCTTCTTGGAAATTGGAAGCAAACAAGATTTTTTTTTTTTTGGCTATAGCTGAATCAAGAAAACCTCTCTTAAATGAGCCATGCCTTTGCTTGCTTCTAGCAAATAGAACCCATCCAAGAAAATGCCACTACCAAACCATGCCTAACTCTGTTGTTTTGTGTCTAGAATTACTTTTTAAGCTTTTCAGGTTTTTACATGGATTTAGTCTACCACATTCTCATGCCAATTTGTAGTAGAAGGGAGCTTGTTGGTTCCCAGCTGCCCGGCTAGCTTAGACCTGAAATAATCACACAGAAATTGTGTGATTAATTAAATCACTGCTTGGCCCATTAGCTCTAGCTTCTTATTGGCTAATCTCTTACATTAATTTAACCCATTTCTATTAATCTATATATTGCCATGTTACTGTGGCCTACCGGGTAAAGTTCCAACCGGCGTTTGTCTCCAGCAGCTCCATGGCATCTCTCTGACTCTCCCCTTCTTTCTCCCAGCATTCCGTTTAGTTTTCCTTGTCTCCCTAAGTTCTACCTTGCTATAGGTCCAAAGCAGTTTCTTTATTCATTAACCAATAAAAGCAACACACAGACAGAAGGACCTCCCATACTAGCCCTGCTTGCTGCTGGCAGGACAACACACTTTTCAGAGAGCCACTTAAGTATTTTCATTGCATGGTGGTTGACTTACTACAGAGTAAGTCTCAATTCACAGTGTCTTTTATGAGGAGTTTCATAATTCAAACATCAGCAGTTCACACATTTTATAGGTGAGTCCTATTAAATGGAGGCACAAACTCTATAAAGGCATAAATCTAAAGGGTGACAATCCCCAAAGATCATCTTAAGAGTTTTCTTATAATATTTAAAAATCAGATACTTAAAAACCCCAAATTTCATACCTGTTTTAATTTATTTTAAAACAAAATTTTTTTCTTTTGCACAATATTTCCTTGTTAGTTTCTTTATAATGCCCAGTGAGGTTCTAGTCTAGACAATAAAATCATGCATCTAGCCAATATTCTATATGCATAATAATTGAAACATGTCAATATATTTTATACTTATAAATAATTACTATGTGTCCAATTCTTTTGCTCCATGCATTCCTCACAATACTATTGATCTCTAAACCAAAAGTGGGAATGGAAGGGCTGAGGAAAGTGAACATACACTGTTTATTTTAGTTCACATGGATTGACAGAGATGCGAGAGAAATGAATCCAGGAGGAACTAACAGAGTGTATATACTTGGTTACAGACACTGGGATAAAGAGTGATTAACAGATAATTTGGAAATTTGGGTGTGGGTTTCATAAAGGGACTGTTGTGAAAAAGGAGGTGTGGGTAAAACCTACAGTAAAAGTTCACTTCAGCACCTGAAACCAGTGTCAGGAAACCACCTCTGATTTTTCAAATGGGACCATAGAGAACACATAATGTTATTAGCATTGCCATGGTTGGCATTTAAAATTGTATTTCTGGAAATACCAGGTGCAGAGAAATTTGATAATCACTTCACATTTTAAATTTTTGTTAGTAGATACTAATTGTGCAAAATAATAATCTACATGTGCATACAATGAGCTTTAGTCATGTTCACCCCATTACTCTTCCAATCTCTCCCAGAATTTTATATGATTATACTCATTTAACTTTCCAAATGAAACGTATTTAATAAAGTTAAATAAATTATGTATCTCATACCTGGTGCCCTAGTTTGCTTTCTATTGTTGTGATAAAAACCCTTTGACTCAAAAGAGATTCAGCTGAGGGAAGGGTTTTTTGTCTTACGTTTCCAGGCCACAGTCAATCACTGAAGGAAGTTAGAAGCCATGGTGACATGTGGCTGACTGGCCCACTCAATGGCTCTAGCTCAGCTAGCTTTCTTGTACATCTCAAACCCACCTTCTAGGGGATGGTGGCACCCATAGTGGACTGGTATTTCATGTGGAACAAAACAATTTCTCATAGCTATCGTCACAGGCCAATCTGATTTAGACAATTCCTCCTGCGAGATTCACTCTTCCCAGGAGGCTCTTGATTGTGTCAACTTGACAAAAAACTAAAGACCTTGCCCAGCAAATGGTAAAGATAGAATCTGAAGCTCATTACAGTTGCACTAGAGCACTGATTCTTAACCTGTGGGTCATGACATCCTTCGGTTGCATATGAGATAGCCTGAATATCAGATATTTACATTATGATTTATATCAATATCAGCATTGCAGTTATGAAGTAGAAATGAAATAATTTTATGATTAGTGGTCACCACAACATGAGAAACTGCATTAAAGGGTTGCAGCATTAATAATGCTGAGCACCACTGCTCTAGAGCCTGAATATTCAACCACAGTTCTTTTTTTTAAGATTTATTTATTTATTGTGCATACTGTGTTCAGTCTACATTGTCTGCACACCAGAAGAGGGCATTGGGTCTCATCATAGATGGCTGTGAGCCACCGTGTGGGTGCTGGGAATTGAACTCAGGACCTCTAGACAAACAGTCAGTGCTCTTAACCTCTGAGCTATCTCTCCAGCCCTCAACCACAGTTCTTGATTGCCCCTACTTCTCCCCCTCATTCCTGGAATTCAAGTCTGAATAAATAACTCAAAGAAAATTCATGAGCACTTCTCATATTTTGGATTATCACCCTCCGCTTGATCTTTCTATTATTTTTCCTACCTCCCAAATGGCTGCTCTTCATAAATTTGTACCTTACTCTGTCACCAAAGACTGGTTAAATCATGTATGATTTAAAGGTCAATTTGGAGCGAAACAGTGGGCATTCTAGAAGCAACTCCAGGCATAAATATTGACAACTAATATTTTCTGCAAGCTTCTAGGTCATTTGGAACTAGTTTTCTTCTTTTTTCTATAGACACTGGATACCAACATATTTCATAATCATGATTAGTTCAGAAACATTTTCTTGCTTATACATAATTTTTTAGAACAATGTAAAGGATTGAAATGTCTGAGAGATGAGAAAGTATGCCTGTGTCATTAACTCTCTGCACAGTTCATTGACATAAACTTGCATAAAATGTTGAGAGAATAATCTCTTCCTTGAAAGTCTATAAGCTGCAGAAGCCACCTGTGTTTGAAAATGCCCATAGCTGACATATCTATTTTTGGCCTTAGTCATCTTACATTAAATTTTCTCATTACTTTGGTTCTGAATCTTTCTCTAGGAGAGAGGGGTAAAAAGTCATCTGTATCCATGGTACCACATCTCATTTTTTTCTTTTTATAGATCCAAATCCAATTTCAAGCTTCACAATGATTCAGACTGGTGTCTATACTACGCCAACACAACTCGTTAAAATAGGGGGAAAAATCAGTGTAATAACAGTGTAGATTAGTAGACAAAATTTTAAATAAAGTAAAATTGTATCTATTTAGGATTTTCTAGGACTGAGACATTATAGAACCTTTTGTTTTGTTTTTAAGTTAAAACATTAGGCATTACTACTTCAAAAATAATTCCTAACTATCCTTAGAAATCCTTCTCAAATGCTTACTAGATTTATATTTGATTGTCAACACACACTAGATCTAAATACATTTCATTGTAGTACATCTTGATATTCTAGGTAAAATAAAAGAAATATCCTTAAAAATCAAACAATGAAAGTTGGAAAACTTGGAATAAGCTGACACTTTGAGATGGTACTAAGGACCTGGGTATAAGGAATACACTGGAAAAAAAAAAAGAAAAGGCCTTAGGAATGTGCAAGGTGAAATGTTGTATGTAACAACATCAGGAAAAATTAGGGCCTTAGAAGGATTACCATTCTAATAACAGAGGCCATCAGACAACGTCCACACGCAGTGAAGAGAGACGATAGAGTGCCTTGGATTTTTTCATACTGGTTTAGAAGCAAAGAGAGAGTGCGATGGAGAGTTTGTAACAGTATTCCAACCCTAATGAGATTTTGTACACCAGTCCACACTACTCTGTGGTCTTAACAATACATCAATATTATATGTATTTGTGAATATACAAGGAAGAATCCTAGTTCACTGTTTCTAACCTCAACCTCTAGACTCTGGTGTCACAGTAGATTAGAAGTAATACAAACAATGATTTCACAATTAAATAGTTCACAAGGAACCTATGAATATTTAAAGTCAAAGAGAACATCTTCCAAACAGCAAGAGATGATAAGCAGGTTGCTTCTAGAGGAACACCTACTGTATAAAAAGACATTAGTTTATAAAAAGAAAATAACTGGCCAAGGAAAGCAGACTACCCCTCAAATGAAAGAAGAAACAAACAAAACTACCAGCACCCTCAGATTATCAAATTCAAATGTTCTATCGTTTTGTTCCTATGCTGTCATAAAGTACTCTGACCATAAGCAATACACAGGAGGAAATGATTTATTTGGCTTATACTTCCAAGTCACAGTCCATCACTCTGGGAAGTCAGGGCAAGGACTCAAGCAAGAAATGATGCAGAAACTTTGAAGGAACTCTGCCTGTTGGTTCTTTGGCTCAGGCTCAGTCAGCTTCTTTCTTTCTTTCTTTCTTTCTTTCTTTCTTTCTTTCTTTCTTTCTTTCTTTCTTTCTTTCTTTCTTTCTTCCTTCCTTCCTTCCTTTCTTTCATTTTCTCTCTCTCTGTCTCTCTCTGTCTCTCTCTCTCTCTGTCTCTCTCTCTCTGTCTCTCTCTCTCTCTCTCTCTGTCTCTCTCTTTTTTCCTCTCTCTTGCTTTCTGAGACAAGGTTTCTCTGTGTAGCCTTGATAATCCTGGAACTTTCTGTGTAGACTAGGCTGGCCTCTAACTTTAAGATCCACCTGCCTCAGACTTCTGAGAGCTGGGAATAAAGGTGTCCACCACCACTGCCTTGCTGTCTTTCTTATATAGCCCAGACCTACCTAGAGATGATTTCACCCACAATGGGTTGTATTCTCCTATACCAATCACCAACCTAGGCAATCTCTCATTGTCATTATCACTGGTCAGTCCAATCTGGGAAGTCTCTCAATTGATGCTTCTGACTCCAGCTTGTATGAGGTTGATATTTAAGTAGAACTCCCATTCAACAATGACTTCAAGATAAATATAATATTGTTTTTCAGTTATAACAGCCTGACACTTTTCATTGGCAGCGTTTTAAACTAGATGAATTTCAAACCTTGCTGCAAATGGTTTAACTTGGGCCAGAACCAGCAACAAAGAGATTATTTGGTTAGTGCTGGGGACATAGCATCTCATGTCACACTGAGAATTTTGTAGCAACTTCGTAGGAACTTTGTAGACTTAAATGCATTTGTGAGTCATGTAGTGATCTCATAAATGTGCAGTTCCGAATTTAATAGATGTAGGAGACTTAACGGTTCCATCAGACTTCAAGCTATTAAAACAACCGCCACATTTTGAGTAGAAAGACTAATTAGGAAGAAGAAACTGCATCTCTGAGCAGAATTAACTAAGAAGCGGTCATGTTGAGCAATGAAGTTGTTAAAGTGTGAGAAAATTTAAATAAATGTGCATATCAAATGACAAAAACAGTAGCTAATTTGATAGGTTAAAGAAAGAAGTGTGAAGAGCCCAGTCTGTAGTTCAGATTGTAGAGTACTTGCCTAGCATGCATAAAATTCAATACTTATTACTGTGTGAATGGAGTACGGTGCCTTGTAATCTCAACACTTGAAAGATGGAGGCAGGAGGATCAAGGCTATCCTTGGCTACATAAGGAATTCCAGGACAGCTTGGGCTGTAACGACTACAGGTGGGAAGAAGGAGCAGGAGGGAAAGAAAACAAAATACCGGAAAATGAATGACACAGAAAATTCATAAGGACATGGAAATGTAAAATCCTAAAACAATATAAGCTAAACTTTTTATATTGCATATATAATTTTGTTGAGGAAAATAAAATTGGTTCTATTTATATCATACAAGGTAAATGTTCATATATGCTTTTTCTGAGGATTTAGTATTAGTTAATATTATGCTCCATCCTACAATGTTCTTGTCATTCAATAATTTTCCTGATAGGATCCTTGAGGCCCTTGTTATGCTTCTGCCCTTTCTCATCTGTGCTCTTCTGCTGTGGGACAACGGTCTTTTATGCTGTCACTTGCATTATTTTTAATAAAACACTAATTGGCCAGTAGCCAGGCAGGAAGTATAGGTGGGGTGACCAGGCAGAAAGTAGAGGTAGGGCAACAAGATTTCTGGGAAAAGGAAGTTTCAGTCTTCAGTCCTGACCCAGATGCAGAGGATGCAAGATGAGACTGCCTCGCTGAAAAAGCTACCAAGCCATGTGGCTAACACAGACAAGAATTATGGGCTAATATATGTTATAAGAGTTAATAAGAAGCCTGAGATACTAGGCCAATTAGTTAATAATTAATGTAGACCTCTGTGTGATTTCTTTGGGACTTAACAACTGTGGGAACCAGGCAGGACAGAAACCTCAGTCAACACTCTTCCATCTCACCTTTTATGGTATTATGGTCTGGGGATTAGAGTGATGGATCAGGGCTTAAGAATGTCATCTACTCTGTCAAAGGACCTGGGTTTGAGTCTCAGCTCCCACACAGTTTACCACAACTACCCGCTTTTCCAGTTTAAGTGGAACTGACTGTTCCAGGTATATACATGATGCATTTACATGCATGTAGGCTAACACTCCTGCAGAAAAAAATAGTTAAGTAATCTTTAAAGAGTAGCTTTTTAAAACTACAAGTTTCGACGGCTCTATGAGAAGCACTAATACAATATTTCTGGAATTGAGACTGGAGAGATGGTTTAGTGGTTAAATGCATTTACTGCTCTTGCTGAGGACCACGATCAGCTCTCAGCATCCACAAGGCAGCGCAACACTCTGTAGCTCTAATTCAAATGCCCTCCTATGGCCTCTGTGGGCTCTGTATACATGTGGGGCATGGAGATATATATATAGGCAAAACACTAATACAAATCAAATAAATAAATAAATCTAAAAAAAAGAAAATTTCTGACATTGTGGGCCACAAAAAGGTGGTCACTATTTCTATCTTACTACTTTCTCAACTCACTTCACTAAATGATTTCCATTAACTTAGAAAAGAATCACTTAGATATTTTTCTTAAAAGCAGATCCCTGGGTCCCATCACTGTGAGTCAAACTAAGACTAGGTAGTTTGGTACCAAGGACAATTTATTTTCAAAGATACCACCTCCCACTGCATCCAGATATGTACAATGCAGTGGGCATCCATTTACTTAACATGACAGCTGCATAGTTGTTTTTTTTTTAACTCTTCCCTGTTTCACTAACCATTGTAACCTACATATACAATACCTACCAAATATCATCACTTGGAAAAAGTAAAACTTTATGTCTTCTTCTCTCACACTGGACTATAATTGTAGTGCAATGCACACCAGCAATTTGGCCTCTTCCCCTGGATGTCTACACTGTCTCACTACAGTTTCCTCCTAATCATGGGACATAGTTATGCATGATATACATATTTTAGTGACAGGTCTATTGTCTGCACCCACTCTAAGACTGTTCAAATAGTTAAAAACAGTGCAAGGAATGCTTGGAAATAGGACCTATGTTCCATTTTCTATGCCTCTTTCCAGGACTGTAAAACTTCTTAAATGGATAGATTTTAGTACTGGTCAGTATCATCTGAGCAACAAAGGTTCAAAGTTTCAGCCTCTTCCATCATCTCTGAGCTCTCACATGCCCACATTAAGGTCTTTTATAAGTCTTAATGCATCTGTGTACAAAATAGTTCTTCCAACCCCCTACTCAAGCGTGTTTCACTGGCATTAGTCAGGCATGGCCACCAGTTCTCTTTCATGCTCTTTGCCCTGTAAACCTCCACTTTTCTTTCTCATCGGCTCTCTAAGGACCTCCTTTGAACTGCACAAATATTACCTAATAATTACAGAACACTAATTAAATGCTTAGCGCCATGATGAGTGTTAAACCTGTAGAGAGTGTTGTCATCAGCCTTTTGTTTTTCTCATGAATGGAAGTACAAGCCTTTAGGGTAAAGTAACTTTCACTGGCTGTCAACGGAAGAGCAAAGGAATCACTCCATGTCATCTGTGTATGTGCTAAATCTGATTCCTTATATTTAGGGAAATAAAGCCAAATAGTACATTTTCCTTTACTACTTGCCCAGTTTTGGTATTAGTCTTATGCAGTTGTGTTTAGGAATAACTGCTTAAGATTTTAAATCTACCGGGGGCTTGTGCCTTTGTTAGTAGCCACTGATTGATTATAGTACTACATCTTGGGGTGAGATGTTTTGATGTTTTTCCTATCCCTTACGACATGTAGACTGGTGTTATAATAAATTGAACCTAGTTGAAAATATTTTTTCTTTTAAAGACCCCATTTTTATTGTCTTTTTTTCATGTTAGGTCCTTGTTTATTTTCACATCATATAATATTGTGTTTATTATATTATAAATATAATAAATAACATCATATATGTGTCTTTCTGTATGTCTATCATCCATCTATGTGTATATATGTGTGCATATATGTAGGTACACATAGACATATGTATGCACATATATGTATCTATAGACATACGTGTGTGTATATTCACAACATAGGGTGAATTTTTCTGATTCTGAATCCTGCAATTTCTGTTATTTATTTACATATTTCTCAAAACAAACAGCCATTTTTGTAAATCAAACTATCTACATACACTACCATAAATTCTTCTTTTGTACATTTATCATTCTTTATGAATAAGTTCCCCATTCTATTCCCACTGGCAATAAGCCTGCTGCCCAACTTTTACCAGATAGTGTGCCAGCACTGCGATTCTTTAAGCTTACAGGATAAATTCCATTCCTTTTGCTTTTTAAAGTATAACTGAGTTTGGATTTGGCAATTTTAGATCTTACCCTAATAGTTCAGGTCACAGCTTCTTCAGTTCCATATCCTCTCATCACTACTCTACCTGACCCGAAATTAAGTGTGGAGTAGATACTATGAGCCCCTAAATATTTATCCTGTTTATTGCTGTAATGGTTCCTTTTTTATTATTGTTTTGTGTTTGTGAGATATCGTGGCTACATAAAGTTCTCATCCAAACTTTTTGCCATGTTTTCAAATAATGAGTATCATTTCCTTTATTAATTATTTTGCTCTGTTCATGAATTCTCTGTTCAGGGTTTCCATGTAGTTATAGCCTGCCATTCAGTTTGTCACAGCACATTCTACACTCTCCTGTTTCTAAACATGTACATCAATTTTGTTTTCCCTTGTGCCTTCAAATCTTTACCATGCTTTTCAACTATTCAAATGTATTAATCAAGACATCCACTCTCTGAGTCTTCAAAACAATTCAACAAACAATCTTTAATCTGCATTGACTACCACTTAAAATAATGAGCATGTTTCTCATTTGTTTCCTCATGGCGATAGATGAATGCCATAACAATTTTATTCTGCATTCAATAAAATATTTTTGTAATTTCTATATGGAAAATTATTAATGATCAGACCTTCAATCAGAAAATAGGATTTATAGAATGAATGGCATATAAAAGAAATCAATCATGGTTATCTATTAGTATGAAAGAAGTGAAAAAGTCAGTTAAACATGAGCCAAGACTGTTATCCCATTGTGTTTATGACCCAAACAAATAATCTTTCTTAATTAAACTACTTTGAATTTTCTAAAAAGAAAAGAAAGTCAAGATAAAGATGGAGAGAGAAGAAAAGACGAAAGAAAAGAAAAAAGGAACAGGAAAGGAAAGGAGGGAGGACAAGAAGGAGGGAAAGGAGTGAGAGAGAAAGGAGTGGCCATGTCACTGCACGCATCATGTTACAACTCTACACTCATTAATAGATTCCACATTAACTGGACCAAAGAAATTGGCAAATGCTGAGAAATAGCGTTTTAAAGGCTGACTGTTTGACAATGAATTGGTGAGTTCTTCCTCAGGGAAGACTACTTCAGCATCGATAGCTGCCCAAAGTTCTTTGTATTGCGTTGAGGCATCCTGAGCATTCCACCATCCACGTTCGCATGTTTATTGTTGATGTCCTTATAGTATCATTATATAGACTGAGCAGGTTCTACTGGTGCATCCAGAATATATGCATATACCTCATATACATGTATATAACAACAGTTAATGAAATAAGAGGTTGTGAACCTGAAAGAGAGTAAGACAGAGAATGTGGGTGGGTTTGGATGGAGAAATGGAAATGGGTAAATAGAGTATCCATATTATAATCCAAGATAAATATGTAGTATTTATTATCCTTATACTCAAGAAAATAATGAAGAGACTGTTAATAATGAAAATTAAACTTAAATACATGTAATCGCTGTAGGTAACATAATACATTGGCAAATGCTTTCTAATCTTAAAGTGATTACCTCAGGTGTCACCTTAAAAATAAAGTGTCTCCCCTACACTCAAGTTTATATGTAGAGAAGTGGACTGATTACGGAGATATAAAATCACCATTTACCAAATGGGCTGGATAATATCATATGGTGCTGACTAAAGCATGATCCTCCTCTCTCCATTCTTAGAGTTTTCTTTTGCCACAGGGTATCTTTGAGTCAGGTAAAGGTAATTGAGAACTTGCCTCCTCCCTGCCTGAGATTTCAAGGCTCTAAGATTTTCTCAGTCCAGAAATAATAAAGATGCTACCTGCATGTACCATAGCAAAAACTACTTTGTATAAAAGAATAAAATTAATCTGAAAATATTGTTTCTCTAACCAAAGTATGGAGAAAAAATGAAAAACAACATGAACAAAATTAATTACTTCAAGAAAATTGAAATCAGATGGATTCACTTTTAAAATGCCTGGTCTTTAGTATTATTATTGTGTAGATCCATATTCTGTTATATTTAGCAAAATTGGAAAGATAGCTGTCATCACGGTTACAAGCATGCCACTCTCTGAGAATGATGCCCCAGGTTTCAATGATGGGTCTACCTACTGCCAGCTCTATCAGTGTGTTCATGCTATTTTATTCTCAATGCTTGTATCTATGTCCATAAAACGGTTGTATTAACAAAGCTCTTGTTCATTGTATGTGTTGGCAAGTACTGAAAAGTCCATTCTAAATAATTTAATAGAAGCGTTGTTTTTAGAACAGAAAAAGGCAACAGGTACTGGCTAATAACTATCCCTGAGTAGGAGTTATGGCTTAATTAATTAATTAAATTAGCCTACATGTGTGACAAAAAAAGAGTTTTCTTGTACCGTTGTGGTCAGTGTGAATTGTCTTATAATTGGAAGATTAGATTTGAATCCTAATACCTCATTTACTAATTCTGATGTCTTGGGGAAATATTCTTTTTTCATAAGTGTATTAAAATAATTATTTTTCCAAAGAAGAATTCTATTTTCAGCTAAAATTGCCCTGTGTCTGGTTGGTGAGTAGAGGTTGTTGTGCTGAAGTCAGACAGACTACAGCAATGGCTTTCTAGCATTGCAATTGTTGCTTTGTTTTCATTTTGTTTGGCATAAATCTTATAAGCATACTGTTAAAAGGATAAACACATCATATACTTGTCAAATGGTTTTATGTGTAAGAGGCACTAGGCTCTAGAGACACAGTGATGAACAACACATATAGAGATCTGATTTCCAAGAGCACTAATATTCTGAGCAAAGAAGTAGTACTTATTCAGTGACAGTGTGACAATTCAACTGTTACAGTACTCTGTTAGGAAACATCTCTCTAAAGAAGTGAATTGTAGGACAAAATTTGTGTGGTTATGTGGTAACACAGAATATTAACTCCATACCCGAGTCCAAATTGACTCTATCCTAATCTCTGGAATCTGAATCTTACTCTGGAATCTGATCTTGCTTCAGAAGACCAAAAGAAGATTGTAGATAAGATCAAGCTAGAGGAATTGATCAAGGAGATTATCTTGGGTGTCTGAATTGTCTCAATCTAATCTCATGCCTTCTTAAAATCATTGGTCTTCTTTGTTCCTTTGGCGACAGAAAGAAACAACATAAATGACATTAGAGACAGGAAGAAGTATTAATTACCTTTAGAAGCTGCAAAAAGTAAGAATGTGGGCTCTCCTCCCACAGCTTTTAGAAGGGATACTACCTAAAAATCTAGGTTGTGTCCTAGAAAACTGTGTCAACCTTTTAGCATACAGAAACAGCAAATAAATTTGTGTCATTTTACAATGATGACTTTGGATTTTTACAGCTAAAGTGGGTCAAATAGAGGTGCAAATGATGAGAACAAAAATGTTAATAAAAAGTAAAAGCACAGTATTTGCAGCAGTAACAACCAGGAACAAATCACAGCAACTGTAGACAGTATTAAGATAGATGTGATGTTAGTGAGATGTGTCCACTGGGCAATAGTGGCATGGCTGTTTGCAAAGTAACCAAATGCTTTATGATTGTATTTGATGCCTGGTCTTTTTGGAAGTAATATATCACTGGTATTCTAAGTCAGATTAATAAACTATGCTAAAAGATGTCACAGGTCCCAGTGGGGGAATTTACTACTTAGATTAAGCTAAATGAATATGTAGCCAACTTTCATTCTAGATACTTACATTTAGACTCTTGTTTGATTTGCTGGGTCCTATGGTGAGTAAAAAGATGCATAACTGGTCAAAGTTTTGAACTTTAAGAGACTGTTGACTATTTAGTCCTAAATAGGACATCTATATAATCCCCCACAGGGCCCAGAGGACATGATAGAAATGAAGGAACAAAGACTGTCATTGCCAGAGGGTGAGAGTCATGCCATGAGACACTATCTTCTGAATATGAACTATCTGATGTCATCATGAACACACAGTGGCTATGACTGCCTGCACTAGACCTTCATGGACAAGAAAACATCAAAGTAAAGGGGGGAAAGTTAGGACAAAGAGGGTTGTTAGGAGTCAGAGGGAGACAGAGGATAATGGAAGTGAGTACATTCACTAAATATATGAATGAAATTTCCAAAATTTAAATTTTGAGGTTAAAATGCTGTTTTAAAAGAAAGGCAGTTATTGCCTTTGAAGCACATTGGACAACAAAAAAACTAAAGAGGAGCCAAGTCGTTCAAGGCCTCAATGAGTAAGAATATTATTCTAAGTGTATAAGAAAGCTTTGTCAGGCCATGATTGTATTTGTTTCAATAGCAACTGTTGTGTAACTAGAACATGGATACCAAGAGGCAGACACATTAGTTACAAGATTACAGGAAGGACATAGACATCCTCTTTAAAAATGTTTTAGGTACTTATGACTTGTTATGGGGGAGTCATTCAACTAGGAATAGAAAGAAAAGAATTGTAATCGTCATTAAAAATAAAAACCCCTCTTCATGTCAAAACAGTCCCTGGAGCATATGGCCCCCAAATAGGGCAGATTCTTCTGGAGAAAAGCTTTTTGTTCTCTGATTTGCAAAGAACTGGTCTTTACACCCTGCAAAGTTTATGCTTAGCAGAACCATTTGTCTGGTTCAACTTACAGTCCTTTGGTCAACTGTAATTAGTTATATGGTATCCTAAACTTATAAAAACCATGACACTGATCAGTTCCTCTATTTTCTTCACATGTGGACGCTTGTTTTTTGCTTATGCTTGAAGATGGAAATAAAACAGTATCTTGCTGTCAAAGTATGATTTTCTAAATAAAAATGGTGATCCATACCAATGTAAATTTCAAGCATTTTGCTTAATCCTAAGTCATTACCAATTAATTAACTCATTATTAACTGATGGTTACTGAAAATGAATTTGATTTATATGTATATATAAGTATAAAATATTTGTATGTACACAGCAACATTCAGAGTTAAGTCTTAAAAATTAAGGTCTGGTGTGGATGGCTTTGTAGCCTCCTATGAAGCCATAAAATAATCAAACAACATAAAGTCTAGCTCAACCCTTCTGTGAAAGACCTCAGTAACTGCCTGTTTTGAAGTTTGGGGTTGTTTTGATTGTGTTTTTAACATTCCCTCATGATTCCTGCCCGCTCTGGTGATATAAAACTTCTCCCCAGCTTGTCCTTGTATCTGAGACAGGCTGTTCTTATTACCTATGGCTGGCCGCAAGGGTGTCATGTAGGACACCTTGAATTTTCCCTGACAGCATTAGATTTAAGAGTATTCAATAAGCATGTTCCCCACTATAGTCTAAAAAGCTTCACAACAAATCTGGATGAGACTTTGAAAAGCTGATCTCATTTACTTTTCTACCCTGAGGCTACAACACCTAACCCAGGACACATTTTCCCCAAACAAAACAAAACAAACAAAAACTTTTACCCACTGTACTTGGGTAAGTTTATCCAGGTTTATAAATTTTGCTAGAGTACAGGAAGTAGCTGCTTCATGACCTGTGATCTAGGCTTATATTTGGGGAATATTGTAGGACACCATGCATATAGCCTTCCTCGTTTCTTATTGATACTTTGGCCAGATCTCTCTACCTGAGAATGATTCTCAAGCAGAATCACTTGGTACAGTTTGGTCATACAGCCTCTTTGTGTAATTTTATTGTTTTACAAATAAAGAGATATTTTAGGGGCCTTAGTAGATGTATTAATGTCTAAATACTAAAATCCAATTAAATAATATCACAGAAAATGTTTCATATCAATTCCTGCCTCCTCTAGATAGTTTAGACACTTTTAAAAATGGCAATCATCCCATATGCCCTTGAATACTATATAGGTTTAACCATGTTTACTTAAGCAAGTGACCACAGTTATGAATGCTTTTATTATGTCATATGCAATCTATTCCTTTTCTGCTGCACAGTGGGAATGAGAGATCTTTCCCATCTATGTTGTTGAAGCACATCTGCTTCTGTACTAAAACAGATCCTAGAAACAGTGATGTCACTCAGAGAAGCATCATGACAATTACCCAAACATCGCCTGTTAACAGAGGTTTCTGTCTCACAAGGTCCCACAGCCATTTAGTCCCAAACAAACACACTGAGGACTACATTAATCATAAAATGGCTAGCTTAGTAGCTTAGGCTTCTTATTAATTAATTCTTACATCTTACATTAACCCATGATTCTTGTCTGTGTTAGCCATGTGGCTTGGTACCTTTGTCAGCGAGGCATTCTCACCTTGCTTCCTCTGTGGCTGGGTGACGACTGCAGACTGACATTTCTTCTTCCCAGAATTCTCCTGTTCTCGTTGCCCCACCTCTACTTCCTGCCTGGCTTCTGGCCAGTCAGCATTTTATTAAAAATAATACAAGTGCCAGCTTGCATCCCCACCAGCAATGCAGAAATGTTCCCTTTTCCCCATAATCTCTAAGCATAAGTTGTCATCAGTGTTTTTGATCTTGACCATTCTTACAGGTATAAGATGGGATCTCAGAGTTATTTTGATTTGCATTTCTCTGATGACTAAGGATGTTGAACATTTCCTTAAGTGTCTTTCAATTTAGATTCCTCTGTTGAGAGTTCTCTGTTTAGGTCTGTACTCCATATTTTTATTGGATTATTTGTCAGTGTGGCGATTTCTCAGAAAATTATGAAACAACCTTCCTCAAGACACAGTAATACCACTTTTAGGTATATATCAAAAGGATGCTTAATCATGCCACAAGGACATGTGCTCAACTATGTTCATAGCAGCATTGTTTGTCATAGCCAGAACCTGGAAACAAGGAAACAACTTAACTGCCTCTTGACCAAAGAATGGATAAGGAAAATGTGGTACATTTACACAATGGAGTACTACACTGCAGAAAAAATAATGATATCTTGAATTTTGCAGGAAAATGGATGGAGCTAGAAAACATTATTTTGAGTGAGGTAACCCAGACACAGAAAGACAATTATCACATGTAGTCACTCATAGGTGGTTTTTAAACATAAAGCAAAGAAAACCAGCCTACAAGCCACAATCCCAGAGAACTTAGACAACAATGAGGACACTAAGAGAGATTTATATAGATCTAATCTACATGGGAAGTAGAAAAGGGCAAGATCTCCTGAGTAAATTGGGAGCATGGGGACCTTGGGGGAGGTATGAAGGGGGAAGGGGAGAGACAGGTAGGGGAGCAGAAAATGTAGAGTTCAATAAAAATCAATTTAAAAAAGAAAAAAAAATACAACTGACAAGACAAAAACCATTGCCCCACAGCATTCCCACCCCCCCTTTTAAAAAAAAAAGAACTCTGAATCTAATACCCTTCGTTTAGCTTTTTTGCTGACCATTATCCATAACAAATTGTAACTAACATTTTAATCAAAGGCAAACATCCATAATACATTTTGGGGGAATGTGGGCATAGTTTTCCAGGATACTTCCAGATGATTGGGGGCACTGATAATCTTATGGGGACCTAAAGAAAATTTTGAATCTTGGTCAAGTTCTGAATGGAATATTCTGTGAGGCTTGATCATCTGAACCAGCAGTCATCAAACTGTTCTGAATGAAGAAGTGGGAGGAAACTTCAGCAGAGGTCCTCTGATCATCCAGATCATCTGCTCCTATTGGAGATTCTTTAGGGGCTCTTCCTTGATCAAACCTGATTTTTCTTAGCCTAGAATGAATCCATGGCCTCATAACTCTGTACACTGAGCCTATCTTCAGAAGCAAGAAATGTGATGATACTCTTTCAACAGGGCTTGAGACTCACCTTCATTGTTGAGACAAATCACAACTGTGACTTGTAAGGGGTCCTTGAGGAAGAGAGAAGAAATTGAGTGTTGATGGCTTTTTTCCATAAAGTGTACAGCATCTAGAAAATAATACTCAGATTTTCCTGACAAAATCAACTAATCCAATATCCATTTTGATCTGAGAGCTTTTCCCAGCCAACCAGTTTTTATGTTAGGGTTAAACACAGAAAGCATATCATAGTGGTATCAAGCCTTTTCCTACCATTTTTCTTTGGTTTGACAGTTTTCCTATGTAGCAGAGTCTTATTTCAAACCTCCCATGTAGCCTGGCAAGCTGGCAGCCTCTGCTTTCCATGTGCTGGGACTGTAGGACTCTACCATCTTGCCATGCAATGTCTATAATTTTCTACAATATTAATTTAATAGTCCATCATTATGATATGCCAGCCACCGTCATCCCCATAAAAGCATGAATTTTAAGTGTCAAAGATGTCGTGATCCTGGATCTCATTGCCTGGTGCACCTCATAAGAAGACAAATCTGTTAATGTGGAGTTGGGCATTTGGATGTGATGGGCTCCTGGGATCATCAAAATAAATTGAAATGTTTAAAAGACTTGCAAGCAAAAGTATGATTCTAAGGAATTTTCACATTTTCTCAAGAAAAGATATTTATCCTTTAATTTGTTCATGTATTCCACAAGCAAAGACCACCAAGTGAACACATACCACAGGTTTTTATGGTAAGATAAAGGATCTCTACTATCTGGCAGATCACCTGGAAATAAACAACCAGTTTTTCACAACTCACTGTTAAGATAGCACAGAAATATTTCTCTTTGTAACTGGGTAAAGTAATTTGAATTTGCTACAATGCAGAATTTGGCAGTAAATGATTAAACAACTATTGCTTATTTAGGTGATCTAATTATAATTAGCCAATTTTGACAGAAATTAAAACGTGTTAATTTCTCAGTATTTGCAGATGTTATAAACTCTGGCAAGAAATATCACTTCACCTGCAACTTTGTAACTTTTGATACTTATTCCAATTTTACGACTCACTGTCTTTCATATTCTAGATCAACCACCTATTTACAGAGAGCAATAAAACATTTACGGCTTGCACACTGATAAACTAAAACCACCTAATCACCCTGCAGTGTGTCCATCATTCTCTGTTGTCACTGTCTCAGCACAGCTTCATGTTTTGTAACTTATTAATCATTATGTTCAGTCAAGGTAATTAACTCTTGCTTCCCAGAAAAAAACTGAGGTAGGTAGTTTCTACTGACTCTTCTCTTCAAGTAGTTTGAAGTGATGTTTGGTGTTGAGGCATCCTTGGCAAGAGAGACTTTACAAAAATGTGGCTAGAACAGATGTATGTTTGTTCTTTTCAGAGAATGGCAACAAATACTTCAGAGGAAACAGAAAATATAGAGGGGAGATTTGAGAAAACTAATCACTGTCTTAGGATTTTTATTGCTGTGATGAACATCACAACCAAAATCAACTTGGGGAAGGAAGGGTTTAGTTCATCTGACAGCTATAGTCCATCATCTAGGAATGTCAGGGCAGGAAGTCAAGGCAGGAACCTGGGAGCAGGAACTGATACAGAGGCCATGAAGGAATGATGCTTACTGGTTTGCTCTTTGTGGTTTGTTCTTCTTGCCATCTTATAGCGACTTAGACCTCCAGTACAGGGGAGGTACTACCCATAATTGGTTGAGCCCTGTGGAAATACACTTAAATAAAATCCCACGCTAGTTCAGAATTGAGAAATACACAGTTATTTATTTAGGGGGTAGACTCACATATAAGAATTCTCTGCTGAAACAGAGATCAGAAACTAAATCCTGCAGCTAGAAAAGAGGCCAGACACATGCTCTACATCAGCATAAATAGTATAAGAGGCCACACCCCAGTGGCTATAAGACTTCCTATAGCACCTCCCCCTTTTGTTTAAATAAAAGAGTTCTAAGCCTAATTCAAAATTATGTGTAATAAGAACAAATGTATTCAATAATTATTCTATCCTAACTAGTTTAAGTCTTGCATAATAAATAACTTGGCCAAGCCATGAGAAGAAAGTCAAACTACAACTTTCTAGTCTTCAACCCCATTGAAGATCCAAGAAGGGAAATAATATTACTTGAGTAAGCGGGAAGTGCAATCAAGCAGTTTCCAAAATTTGCAACAAATGACAGAGACAACTGGCTACCTGGGCAATCATCCAAAGTCTCATTTGCAACGTTGAAGCAACCAACTTTGACTAAGGCCTAGAATAACTAACAGACCATTTTCAGAGGCAGGAAATTTTTCAAAACTGTCTTATCCTGTCTTGGCAAGATTTGACAGACCTGCTTATTTATTTCTGGATACCATGTGTCTTGTCAGTGTTTGAGGCATGGGTAGTTATTCCCAAAGGCCAGTTTTTCCTAGAAGAAAACAAGCTCCAAGTAGAGTGTCTCCGGTGCTCAACATTCTCTTGGGAATAAATCAGTGCTGCCAGGAACAATCGTATCTCACTTCAACAAAACCCTAAGTTATTTAAATGCCATATTCTACAGCTCTTTGAAGTGTTTGAAGATTACCTATATATGCAGAATATAAACTCTATGTATCTAAAGAACCTGATTAGTCTAACTATAAGTATAACAAACTTAGATGACTATTGATCTATAATTCTTAATACCTATACAACTTAAAGACTAAGACTTCATATTAGAATATTATACACTAAACGAATGTGCAACAAGTGAGGACAGTGACCTCAAAATGTAAGCAATGTATAAGTATCTTGATCAGAGGTAGAAATATACATTGCAATATGATAAATATATATCAATACATAAAAAATGTTTTATGCAGAGGTAGAAGCATGCATGCATACAATATTCAATGTAATTTAACTTTGTATCAATATACAAGAATTTATACCAATGGAATTGCCTATAAATAATAACTCACAAGTATTCACTCTGTTACTCACTATTATTATTTGTGTGAGTAAGCTCACACTAATCTATTATCCCATCTAATTTTCCCTTTTGTTTTTCAAAGATATCCCTGAGCCTATAAAATTTCCCCCCAAACCCCAACCCTATACCAATTATAATCAAACCGTAAATGATGTCCCTAACCCTGAGGACTAACTTTGTTGGGAGAGGGGATGTCATCTTCTAGGGCCAGATGTGCAAGGATGATTTAAAGAAATCCCACACTAGCTCACAATTAAGAAATAGACAGTTATTTATTAAGACAAATCAGAATCCTCTGCTGAAACAGAGATCAGAAACCTAATCCTACAGCCAGAAAATAGGCTGGATGCATACTCTACATCAGCATAAATAGTATAAGAGCAAGACTTCCGACAGCAGAGCCCATCCATCTCAATCTTCAACCAAGAAAATGTACTATGAGCTTATTCACAGGTCAATCTGCTGGGAACATTTTCTCAATTTCAGTGAGGTTCCCTCTTCTAAATGATTGTATCCTGTGTAAGGTTGTCATAAAACTATCCAGATTACTCATAAAATTTAACAAGAATGGATAGACACTTATGTTATAATTTATTTACAATATTGTGAATCTACCTAATAACATAAAGATTTTAAATACAGAAGAAAAAGCCTCTTCACTCCTAACCATACATATTCCATTGTTTATGAATGAAAAGATCTGTATGTCTATGTGCGGAATACACTGGGGATCCACCTCCAACATTTTTAAAATTTAATATTAATATTAACTTTAGAAAGTATCACACATATGTGTAATATATTTTGATCTCACCCCATCTACCTCATTCCAATTCTTCCCAAACTTCACTCAAAGTCTATCTCTTTCTGTTATTAATATTGCTGTTGTTGTTATTATTGTTATTGCTGTTATTGTAATGTTTTTTAGTTTGTTTTTATTTTTAAATGTTTAAATGAGTTATTGCATCTTAAGAAGAAAAACAGGGCCAATATCAGTAGGTTAGGTCAGAGTACATTAAAAAACATCAGAGATGTCAATCATGTGTGAAGAACCTTAGAATTTAGAAAATGCAGAGACCAGAGTTTAAACCACAAACACGCAATTTTCTAGTTGTGTGATCTTAGGCTAACACTTAATCCAAATGTCTTCAAACTGTGGGATGCAACATGTCAATTTAGTTAGGTTTGATTAGCATTCTAGAACGTAGAATTGGATATTTTAACATGGAATTTTTAAACAGCAGAAGAGAGTTCTTTGTTTATATGAAAAATAGTACTGTCTCATAAAATTTAGCCTCTTGAGATACACTATCATGTCTAGATGGACTCTATAATATGTATAGGTAATTACAGAACATAGACACGTTATTTACTCTTCTGTTGCTGTGATAAAAGGCAATGACCAAAGGAGCATATGAAAGGAGTTTATTTGAGCTCAAGAGAGTCTATCTTGGTTGGACACTGTGGCAGCAGGATACAGACATCGAAGAATGGACATCTGAGTCCCACATCTTAGACCTCCAGTAGGAACCAAAGAAAACAAAGTGGAAATGAAGTGAGCTTCCCTGAAGGAAAAGCAAGGCTATGTTACTAGAAGGGAAAATTAAACATTGGCAAAAATTATAAAAGATATCCACCATACTATTTCATTGGGTTTCCCCCTAATTTTCTAACAGTAGCCAATTTGATTTAAATTTACTAATGCCTTAAGAAACAAGAAATTTGACTCACTAGCAGAGTTAGTTCTGGATAAAAATAATATGTATTTAGGAAGCATATTCTTTAAAAAGTCATTAACTCATGCAAAAATATAGTGATACTGCTCTGTAAGTCTTTCATGAGGAAAACCGAAAGGGAAACACTGCAAAGATGCGAAGACAATGCTGGTTTAGATGTAACTAGAAGACCCTGATGAGTGCATTCCCGGTGGAAAGAAACAGGGAATTGAGACTCAAGAATCAGATGTACAAGTGAGAAACAAGAAGAAAAATATAATAACAATTGAAGCTATAAAAACTTCAGCTCAGTGCATCAAGGGGCCTGCTGACAAGCCTGAAGACCTGAGCTCTAGCCTTGGGACCCAATAGTGGAAAGAGTCCCCAAATACTTTCCTCTCGCCTCCACATTCATGCTATGGCACAAGAATGTCTGAAATAGGTCATACGTACCTGTGCACACAAAATTGTAAAATGTAATAAAACGAAGTATATTTTATTGATCTTTACAAGTTCATACTTAGCTCTATAGAATCTGTATGATGAATAAAGAATATATCAAATACAAATATATTTCATACAAAACCAGACATTTAGGCAGGCTGTTGATGCTCTTTCTTTAACTTGTTTTGGCTGGGATTTCAGTGTTTATTGACAGGAGGCTCATGTAGCCCAAGTTAATCTTGAACTGTCCAGGTAACTGAAGATTACCTTGAACTCCCAGTTGCTCCCTACATGCTAGAATTATAGGCATATTCTACCAAGCTGGCCTTTCTCATGTGAACATGTGACATTTTATTCCTTATATTATAATTTTGGACAACTTTTTATAATGATTTGAACCTTCTGGAAACCATGGGCAATAATTACAATGTTGGAAACTCTAGTGCCCTGACATATCAACGTGAGTTATAGGACATCTCACAATGATGTCTCCTTGCCTCCTCTTTCTATGCATATTACACAGCATTCCACATTTACCTTCCTCAAATTTTATTTCTGTGTGCTTTTATGATTCCTATTATAGAGCTAGGCACATTGAGGAATCCCCTTCAATGCCTTTGAAATATCTGCACAGTGCTTTCTCATTCTCTTAGATCAAATTGCTTCTTTGGGGTAAAACTCCAGGTCAGAATGAGCCCTAACTATCTCATAATTTTCCATAATGTTCTACTCTATTATGCAAACTTTAAAATTAAATTATAATATCCTAAGTCATAAATGTAAGAATATGCAAATTTGCATGTACTTCCTAATATTTTTATTAATACTCCAATAAAGACCTCTGATTAAGTAACAAATGACCTATATCTCATATGAAATACTTTGCTTGCTAACTGACACTTTCACTATTATGGCAGTGTTAATGTGATCTATAATCCTGACCATTCCTGTGTGACAGGCATGTGTTGCTTGCCCACCCTCCCTCTTGTTGGCCAGAGTCAAGGTGGAAATAGGAGACATGAGCAGACTTTCAAACCATCAGACTTATATCTAAGATTCTGAAATAATGTTCTGTGTGTGTCTGTAGCTGAAAATGAAAACAAATAGTTCTAAGACCACTCCAAAGACGGGGTTGTATATGCCCAGCATTTCCTTTATTTTAAGAAATCTCCTGTATCTTACCAACATCCAAACTTAGTACTTTTAACAGTGGTTTTAGGTAATATTTTCCCAGTTTCCACGTGAAGGAACTAAAGTAGTGGCTCTGTCACACCTGAACGGTCCTCAACAAGATGATGTCTTCAACAATATCGTCCTACGTAGAACGTCTGTGAATGCTTTTCTTATGCCAACCAAGGATTTAGTGCATATGCTTCATTCGAGGAGAAACCTAAAGATAACCATGCCACTCATTAAGTCATCATAACAGTTAAATAGCAACCCCGGGTTGGGGGAGGGGGCGGGATGGAGCCACACGCCACTGCATGGAGAAGCTTGACTTCTACGAAGCAGCATTTTTCTTGAGGGGGACAATTTCTCTCAGAGTCTAACAACCTGTTTTTGTTTCGATTGCTGCCATAGTTATAACCACATACTTGATGGTTTCAAAACATAATCTTTTCTCTCTCAGGTCCAGACTAGAGATCTGAAGTCAAAGTTTCAGTGGAGAGAGCTTCTTTTTTTTATTAATTATTTTTTCATTTATTTTACATCCCGACTGCAGTTTCTCCTCCCTCCTCTCCTTCATTTCTCTCCACTCCACCCTGCTCTCCTCTGCCCCCTCTCCATCCCAGTCTTCCTCCATCTCTGTACAGAAAGGGGCAGGCCTGCCATGAGAATCAACACAGCATGGCACATCAAGCTGAGGCAGGAACAAGCTCCTCTCTCTGCATGAAGGCTGGGCAAGGCAACCCAAAATGGGGAATAGTTCCCAAAACCCAGCTTAGGTGTCAGGGACAGGCCCTGATCCCACTGCTAGGACACCCCCAAGCAGACAAAGCTACACAACTGTCACACACATGCAGAGGGCATAGGTCGGTCCCATGCAGGCTCCCTAGCTGTTGGTCCAGAGTCTGTGAGCTCACATCAGGTCAGGTCAGCTCTCTCTGCGGTTTCTCCATCATGACCTTGACCCCCCCCCATACAACCCTTCCCCTCTCTCTTCAACAGGTCTCCCAGATCTTGGTCCAGTGCTTGGCTGTGAATCTCTTCATTTCTTTCCATCAGTTATTGGATGAAGACTCTCTGAGGACAATTAGGGTAGTCACTAATCTGATTACAGGAGATGGTCAGTTCAGGCACCATCTCCACTATTGCTAGGAATCTTAGCTGGGGTCATTCATGGCAGCATTATTCAAAATAGCCAGAACCTGGAAACAGTCTAGATCACCCTCAAACGAAGAGAAGATAAAGAAAATGTGGTACATTTACACAGTGGAGTTTTACTCAGCTGAAAAAAAAAAAACAATGACATTATAAAATTTGCAGGAAAATGGATGAAACTAGAAAAAAAAATCTCCCTGCGTGAGGTAACTCAGATGCAAAAAGACAAACATGGTATGTACTTACTCATAAGTGGATATTAGCTGAAAGTAAAAGATAACCAGGCTACAATCTACAGCCTCAGAGAGACTTGGTAACAAGAAGGGCCCAAAGAAGAATGCATGGATTTTCCTGGGAAGGGGAAATAGAAGAGATCTTCTGGGTAAACTAGGGGTGGACGGGTATAGGTGGTGGGGTGGGGTGGGAACATGAAGGATAGGTTGGGTGGGTTTGGGACAGGATGGAGGATGAGAGTAATGAAAGAGATGGTTTAATGGGGGGCATTTTGGGGTTAGGGAGAAACCTGGTACCAGGGAACCTCCCAGGGGAGAGTTTCTTCTGAGACAACCGCATCTTAGCTTGCAGATGGTCACTTTCTCATGAATCTTTTCCTGATTGTTTCCTGGTCCCTTTTTTCCCCTCCCTGAGTCCATGCAATCAATTCTAATAAAGCCAACAATTGTATTGGAGTAGTGCTACCTCACTCACCTCATTTAATCTTAAATACCTCTATTTGAAGACTCCGTTTTCAAATCAAGTGACCTCCATAGAAACTGAGTTCTGAGGTTTTAGTACATGAGGTTCAGGGAATATGGGCAGACACACTTCAGTCCTTACATCTTCCTATTGTCTCACTCATCTGCATGACTTCAAGACTTTAAATTTCATATTCACTCTGGAGTGGTCTGACTCACCCCACTGTGTTACTGAAATGGAGACAGTACATCAAATAATAGACACCATGCATTTGACTGTATCTGGGAACTCTGGTGCAGGGGACATGCTCCTTTTGGGTACCTAAGCATACAGTGAATGAGTGGGAAATCTGAACCTGGAAAATCCGAAACAAACTCTTTTGTGCTGAATTAGAGCCTGTTTGTAGCTGTGCTGGCTTGGTAAGCCACTTACCCTGGGGTTCGCGTCAGCCAGGCTCACCAGAACCAAAGCTAATTTTGGGATCTCTTCACAGCATGAAGCTCCAAAGGAGTGGCTCTGCATACTGTGTCTTCCTCCTGAAACCAGGAAAGCCTCTAGCCTCTCCCATGTATCCTTAGGCCCAAAACAGAAATGTATTTACATTTGTCAGCAGTTCTGCCTTGTTCTTTTTTATGCATTACTAAAATTTGTTTCTTCTGGGGGCAGAAAAACCTAAGCTTCAAAATCTTCCTCTTTCATTTCACCCAAAGTAGCAATTTTTACCAGCTAGTTGTTTCTAAGCTTATCAGAACCTATTTATTTTCACCCAGGGGAAAAGAAGAAATTTCACTGTCTCATTTTTTTTTTTTAAATTTCAAAGAATCGTAAGAGGGAGATCAGGCTTCAGGTCATACCAAAAAAAAAAAAAAATTCAACAAAGCAGACAAATAAGCTCTGAAACTAATAAAGTTATCCCGGGCTACAGCAGAGCAAGTTTGCAAATGGATGGTTCTAGCTCTGAACTGGCTAAAGAGTTACATAACACAGCAGGTAGGTCCACAAGGCACCAATAAATCAATCTTAACTAAACATAGGATGAGAGGTGGTGAAGTTGAAGAAGAAAAGGAAGCCGCTGAAATGTGCACATGAAATTTCCACATTAAAAACCCATTCCTCTTCCCCAGCCCTGATGTAATTTGAAAGGAAGCAGACAGATCTATAATCTTCGCCAAAATATTTATGGTACAGTGTAGTATACAAGTTCACCCAAACACTCTCCCTCTCCTAGTTCTTTTATAAAATCAGCATTCCTTGCTCCAGAGAATACATTTATTCTCAGTTCACTCAAGAACATTCTAAACACATGCACACGTGCACGCACGCACACACACACACACACACACACACACACACACACACACACACCAAACCAAAACCAAAAATCATAAATGCAGACCATAAATGCTTCTACTCATGGCTTCCCTTTCTTAGACTGAACATTCTTCCCTATTCTTTTTATTCTAAGCTGTATAGAGAATATATACTTGGTATAGATAGCCTTAGAATCAGAGCTAGGTTGGTCAGCAACGTAGAAAAGAACAAAAAAACCAGGTTATAATATAACTATAGGAGAAAAGAAGACTCAAATTGAAAGCATTTATTTTAAATTATGGCAATCAGAAACCTCTGTCAAGTCTAACGTTTATGTAGCAAACATGCCTGGATTTTTGTATGAAGGCTATAAAATGAATGTAAAAAGAAACCACTGTTATATTACATAATTGTAAGAATCAGTTCACCGAGGAAAAACATGTGAAAAGTTGAATTCATTTATTATTCCATTTATTCCAACATTAGTTAAGAATATTTAACACCAGGCCGAGACACAGCGATCAGGTTTCAGTCTCTGGTCGCAAGAACAGCAGGATAAAGTGAGGGAAGAGATATGTAGGACATGCTCATTGGACAGTTTGCTACTGCTAGGATTTAATTATGCCTGACATAATTAAACAGGTAAAAGAAAACTACTACAGGGTAAGTAGGTGGCCGCAAACAAACTGACATTATGAAAAGTCACTCATTTCTAATCATCAAAAATCATAGAAGATAGATTTTTTTTTGCCAGAGGAGAAATGCAAAGTTAATTTTCCTTGGACTTTTTCTTTAAGTGTGCATACTTTTCTACTTGTGCAGGAGGACATCTCTGGTTAAGGTGAAAAGAAGGAATGTCTCTGTATGTTGGTTGCTTTTAAGATGGCTTTGATTTTATTTCAAACTCTGGTGCTCAGATCCCTTGTGCAGCCCACCCCCCCATTCCTCCATGATGGTGGGTGGAGCCTGTGATTTGCCTTTAACCTAAGGAATACAAGAGAAGTTGATGAGATCTCATGTCCGTGATTACAGTGTGTGAGATTATAACTTGTCTTGCTGAAAAACAGTATCTATGTCTAGCTTTGATAAAACAGGCTACCTGTTGTAACCTGCCCTGTTGAGAGGTTTGCAAGGCACAGAAGAAAATGTGTTCTCTGGTACATAGTCTGGGGAAAAAGACTGACAATTCACTTGCCTGCCACAGAGAACTGACCCTGAAGGACAACATATGCATAAGAGCAGATTCTTCTCCATCTGAGATTTAAGATTAAAGAGAAGTTCCAGCCAGCTCTTTTGTTACTAACTGAGTGTCTACACATGCACATGTGTGTAAGTCCAGGTGTGTGGGAGGATGCAAGTGAATGTATGTGTGTGGATGGGGGCAGTCAGAGGCAATCTCTAGAGTTACTCATCAGCAGTTGCCCACCTTGTGTTTTAAGACTGGATCTCTCCCTGGGACCTGTGGCTTGCTTATTTTACTACCCTGGCAGGTCAGCAAGCTCCAGAAATCCTCCTGTCTCTTCCTCTCCAGCACCAGGATTGCATGAACACACCCCAAACCCAGTTTATTTCACACTGGTGCTGAGCACCCACCTTAGATCCTCATGCTTGCACAGCAAGTGCTTCAACGACTATGCCGTTTCTCCAACCCCAAAGCCAGCAGGCTGACAGGAACCTTGCAATACCCAGAAGAGGACCCAGCTATGTGACACACAAATTTCTTATTTACCAGAGACTGATATCATAAATGAAAGCTATTTTAGTAGCTAAATTATGATAGTTATATAGCATGAGACAACAAGAAGCATGTATAGAGATATGTCATAGAATAAAGTAAGAGTGTTGTCTGAAGTTTTCTGTCCTGCTTGGTTCCTGTTCTGCCCAGTTACCACAGTCATTAAGTTCCAAAGAAATCACACAGAGGTCTACATTAGTTATAAACTGATTGGCCTATTAGCTCAGGTTTCTTATTAACTCTTATAACTTATATTAGCCCATTATTCTTGTCTGTGTTAGCCACATGGCTCAGTACCTTTTTCAGCGAGGCAGTCACATCTTGCTTCTTCTGTGGCAGGGTCAGGACTGCAGAGGAGTGGGCTTCCTTCTTCCCAGAATTCTCCTGTTCTCATTGACCCACCTCTACTTCCTGTCTGGTTGTCCCACCTCTACTTCCTGCCTGGCTACTGGCCAATCAGCATTTATTTAAAATATAATTGACAGAATACAAACAATTGTCCCACATAAGAGAGGGATCTTTGGTTTTCTACTGCATGGACACAATTGTAGTCACTGCAAGCTGAGTTAGCATCAGTTAAATAGTACAGTCTTTGTCAGAGAAATGAATGCATCATAAGGAGAGATAACTAGACCACTACTGCTTAATAAGGGGGAAGGTGTTGCCACAATTTTCAGAGCAAAGACATTGCAGTTTCACAATATAGGTGTGAGTACCTTCTCTCCATCTTGCCCCTAGGTATCTCCATAGGACATTCCTGGATGCAGAATTAAATTTTTCTCCAGAGACACTAAGGAAGCTGATGCTGTATTCCAATTACACGGATTCTCCTGGTTCTTAACTCTGCGATTTTTGAGAGATATGGGACATAAGTGGTTAAGCAGGGGTGAGATTGTGAACCTGCAGCTTCCAAACTGGATATGTAAAGAGCAAATGTAATTATTAATTTTGTGTCATTGTGGTTGTGCTAAGTGATACCCAAGTAGCCGTTTATATAGGCTAAAAAGAGATTGCCATTTAAATTTCTAGACTTGAGTAAAGAAAATGCCCCCATGGTATGGATGTATGTGATGCACCATCGTGAGTAAGTACAGGGTGAAAGGACACAGGGAGATATAAATTAGCTTCCTCTTTGACCTGGCGATGCATCTTCCTATCTTTAGATATCAGCACTCTTATTTATCAGCTTTGTGGGGATCCTGTGTCGGAGCAAGCACTAGAACTGCTACCCTGTCTTTTCTAGTGGCCTTGGCTTGCCTGGATCTCCAGCCTGCACAGGACACATCCTTTAGGATCTCTTCTTCCCTCTCCTTCTGTCCCAATCCCCTCTCCTTTCATCTCTCTTTTCTCTTCCCACATTATCATTGATATATCTACTATATATTTGTTTACTAGAAGACCTTGACTCATAAAGCACAACTGTAAACTGTCTTCATGTTGTGGCACAGGGTCTATGTTTTAACTATTTATCTCCATTTTCATGGTGGAAGACAGTCCTGGGTATGATAGGAACAATTAAATGTTGCTTCAGAAAACTAAATTTTTTATGCTTCTAGATCTGATTTTCACACGATATTCATACATTAAGAAATCTCTTCAATAAGATGCACTTAAAATATGAAAACTACATCCTGAAAGTAACTTAGTTGGTAGAATGCTTACCTAGCATGTCGGAAGCCCCGGGTTTGGTATTCAGCATTGCATAAACTAGGCTTGGTAACCCACACTGTAGCCTGTAATCCCAGCACTCTCAGGAGGTAGAAGCAAGATTATCGGAGGTTCGAGGCCATCTTCAGTTGCATAACAAGTTCAAGGCTGCCTGCAATGCAGGAGACTGTCAAGACAAAACAGAAACAAAAAAATAAGAACATAAGGAAACATCGAAACCCCCCCCCCCCGCTTTCTTTGAGTCATTCAAGCACAGAAGGTGGCTGAGTTTGGGCATCTGGCTCCACTTTGCAGATATCTGTTCATAGCAATTATTAAGGTTGGTGTAGAGCAATCCCAGTGATTTTTATTGTTAATAGCGTTTTCAAAATCCAATTAATTTGATTCACTTTTATTAAAAGTTATCAGGGAAGGAACAAAATGTACTAGGAGATTTCAGGAGGCAGTCAGGAAGTAGAGAAGGGAGGATACAGGAAGGGGGTGTCATTCAGTAGCCAACAAACACAAATGAGGCATTGCCAGCATTTTTAAATGATATACATATTACTTTGTCATTATTAAAGATGAAGAGAAATATTAGACTTTATAAAAAGAAACTTAAATCACTGTGGCCATCTAAGTTTTGCATACTCTTCTGCTTTTGAGTTTTATAGACATGTTTCTAAATATAAATGCTTCTGGTTACCTTGAGAATTGTAACAGGGATTGGGATTCAAGTGATAGGTGCATGTTAGCGTTAGCTAGTCACATAAACTAGCTAGACCCTTGTGTTCCAGATCTTGGGCATTTGGCCATTCCCTTCTCAGCATGTTACATCAGCTATAATCAGGCAGAGCAGAAGACAACCATGGACCAGCACAGCTTTTGACAAGACATGATACTCAGATATTTGGAAGGTAACAGTTTTGGAAACTGGAAATGAGCTCTAATATTGTGCGAAAAGACCTGTTCCACTTGCTAAAGAAACACTATTTTGTTTTCAATCTGTATTTTCTTGTCTCTCTCTCTCTCTCTCTCTCTCTCTCTCTCTCTCTCTCTCTGAGTCCTAAATCAGTTCTTTAGCTTTAGGCGCTCTCTTATATAAAAAGAAGAAATTGAAGGGCAGACGAACAAACAAGGCATCTCTTAAACTGCTCCTTGAATAAAGGATATGCTTGGTCCCAAAGCACCTTCAGTTGCAATAACGGAGCTGTTTCCCTTTCTCAATTAGAATCAGCTGGCTCCAGAGTGATCTTCCCACTTTGAGCATGCCTAAGGCTCAGGCTATGCTTTCTGAGCGCTCCTTAATAGGTATACTCTCCTCCTTTAGTGAGGAAGCATCTGCAGTGTCTTGAACTCTGGGCACCCATCCAGTAAGGGCACCCATCCAATAAGGGGTGCACCTAGAGCAAAAGATTTTAAACAGCTTCCGAAAATACTGAAGTGACAGCATCTCGCATTTCATAGGGACCCACGGTCTTCTTTTAAGCAGTTATAATTAAGTGAGACAATAATGTGTTTGGTGTGTGTGCATGTGCATATGCATATGATGTATGTGTGTTTGGGGAGGTTGACTCAGAATTTTAAGCACACCAGCACATTGATGTGTGTGTGTGTGTGTGTGTGTGTGTGTCCTGTGCCTTCCCAGCACTGGCTTTGTATAGGAATGCCAGGGATACAAACTCAAATTCTGCTTGCACCACAAACAGTTTTCTTACTGCTCCATCTTCTAGCCCATCAAAGGTCTATTTTAAAGCAACAAAGAGCAGTGGATATCTACTGCAGAGTAGTGGCAGTGATGGAGGAATTCCCTATCAGTCATCACATTTCTCTGCATTCTCCCTAGAGCCTCACTCAAGCATCAGCTCCTGAAACAAGGCGGATCTCACTGAGAACTGTGCCGTTCTGGGAATCAGGACGCTTTTTCTCAGGACTGTTTCAAATTTCTCCCCTTGCATGTTTTCACCACAAATGCATAGGTTGACATTAGCAATAGAAACTTCACTTTGAATGCAAGAACCCTCATCTTTCCTTCAAGAAGGTCTGAATATGATGTGCTCTTGACAGAAATTATTTTTGCCTACAGCTACAAGATAAAAAGACCTGGATTAGAAGCAGCACACTAGGATATGGTTACAAAATTTTTAAAAGACCTGGAAGGGAGTTAGGTGAACTTAAGGGAAGATCATTCATCTTGGAAATGACAATCTAGAATGTTCTGGTGATTGGCTCTAGAACATTCAACTAGTTAGTGGATGTGTTTATTGGATTGATATTTTTTTCAGATTAAATAAGGAGGTCAATCAAATTTCTGTTAAGCTACCTGATTTTTTTTTTGTTAAGGACCACAGACTCCCAGGTTAAGAATAAAACAAAATAATTAATATTACCTGTTTCCCCTTACCCATGGAAAAGGATAGAAAGCAATGTGGAGAAGAAAGGACCTGAGCTGTTCTTGTGCATCTGCTTTGAAGGCCATTTGGCAGTGACAAAGGAAGGAAAGAATTTTCTGGAACCTTGTGGGCTCCTAGAAACTGAATATGGATTTATCTTGTTAATAGAGATATGGAATTCAACAGATAGGGTGTGACTTCACTGGCAAGAAGCACACATGAGCTTTGTCTTTTCTCTCAGGCAGTTTCAGGAAGGGTATGTGGAATGTTGGTGTTAATAGGTATCTTCCAAGCTCCTATGGAGAGAATCAGGGATTTAATCTGGATTGGTTGAATCCAAGTGAACCACAAATATTTTACAAGTAGGTATTCTAAAATATTGCATTCCATATTCAGTATATCATTTCTCCAAAACAACCTGTTTTTATTATGGTGCATCTACAAGTAACCTTTCATATACTTAAGTTTTGCAGATTTGAAGGAACAAAGGAGGCCATTTTGCTGACAGGGTAGCAGATGGAAGGAATTTCAGAAGCCAGAAATCCCCAACTTTATGTTGCTGAAGGTGGGACCTGTCCTTAGCTAGGTAAGGACATGTAGCTTAGGACGTGTAGCTGCTAATTAAGTGATCTTACAAGATTAAGCTCAATCTAACTGCGTGTGCTAAAGTTAATCCTAGCAACTAACCATTATTCCTTCTCAGTTTCATTCCACAGAACAAGAAAACCAGAGCACTACATGCTAAGGGTGAAAATGATGTGAAAAATAGTTGAGACTAATAGTAACTCATAAAATAGGAGAACCATACCCATTAATACTGATAGACATGAGCCATTTACCTTGTTCTGAGTTTTTGAGTAACTCTTACTTAATTGTCATATAATGACTGCCAGCAAGTGTATGGCTAAATATACTATGGGTAAATGTGTGTGAACACGTGTGACTATGGGAGTATTTAGTGTGTTTAATGATAGCATATTTTTGAGTGAGTTGCCAAGTTCCCATGTATGAATACCATCATAGTTACCAGTCTATTGCTGTGAAAAACACCATGACCAAGGCAACATATAAAGGAAAGCTTTTAATTTGCGGTTCTCTGTTCTAGAGAGTATAGAGTCCATGGCCATCGTGGCAGAGAGCAGGAGAGGAGCAGGCAGGCGTGGTGCTGGAGCAGTAGCTGAGAGCTTATATCTGATCCACAAACACCAAGCAGAGTAAGAGAGGTAACTGGAAATGGAATGGTGTGGGCTTTCACACCTCCACCAACAAGGCCACACTCCCTAATCCTTGCTAAAAGTTCCATCAGCTGCGGACCAATCATTCAAATATATTAGACTATGGATAGAGGGGGGCATTCTCATTCAAACCACCATACATATGTTTTTATATATTCTAAAGAAATGTAATGTCTCCCACATTTAAGAAACAAACCAGTTATTTTTGATTAGTTCAGAAATTATATATGGCTAATAGAAATTATGTATGGCTAATATTTAGGAAAATTTGGGGGTGGGGGGCATGGAGAATTAACAGAAATCCCACACTACAATAAAATCTTAAGATTTTAAGTTTAAAATTTCAAATAACTCAATATTAAAAACTTGTATCATTAAAAAAATCTTGATTGTATTACTGAGAGATGGATCTTTCTAAGATTAAAATAAACTTCATTTCTGTCAGCATGCCCTTATCAGGATAGGCGACTGTAAGACAAGAATACCTAAGCTGGCAAAATGGCTCAGCAGGTAAAGGCACTTGCTATTGAGCCTCGAGGACCTGAGTTCCATCCCTGGAACTACATGGTGGAGGCAAACAACTGATTTTTCCTAGTCATCTTCTGACATCTACACACGTGTTATGGCTACCCCATCTCCCCTGTATGCATATGCACACATAACAAAATTTAGAGGAAAAATACACAACACAGAATTTTTAAAGCAGTGAAGGCTTTCTAAGTAGCATATAACCTTCCTTAAAGATAATTCTGCTAGAGGCAATGCTTCCTTGACCTTCTGTTGATGTAACTGCTTAAGGACTTCAGGAGTCTATTTATTTTATCTTGAGATATATTTCTTCATGTGAAAAAACACACGAATTAGCATCTATGGTACCTTTCTGTTGAAAGCCATCTACGATTCCAAATTGTTACTGCTTTACACGTCAAGGCCAGGAAGACTTTGAACTTGATATTGGGTTATTTTGTCTCCCACCTTACTGAGAAGTTAAATGATGAATAGAATATTAGTATTAACTGTAGTTTTTATTGTTTAGGGGGAGAGATCAGACAGTCATAGCTAGGCACTGTCATGGGAAATTGCCGTGTGCTTTCATGAGTCTAAAATCAATGCCTAAAATAACTTAGTTTCATTCCCCCGTTGACTCTGCAGTAACAGTTGCATTGTGCTCTTCCAAAAAAAGGGATAGGTTATATAATTCATCAAATCCATCCTATTAAAATATAATTTTAATTTAGCATTTAAATCGAGGGTGATAACACCTGGGAATCTGTTAAATCCATATTCTTCCGCTGTGATCCATATCAGAGACTGTCAGCAAGGAACTAGAATGCAAAGAGAAATAAAGAGTCCTGAAAATGTGAGGGAATGAGCAAGTGTGAGAGGGTCGGAGGAACAGCACTTAGCTGCTTAAGGAAGCAGAAGTCATGAGTAGCTTCAGAAAAGGCAGTTTCTCCCACATTGGGTTAGGAAGCAGCAAAACAGAAGTAGGAAGTGCAGTGTCCTGTGGGAGCTCAGCAGACATTCCCATTTCTGCTTTAGGTACTTTTGTTTTTGCTCAGTTTCTTTATTTCACTCTTCAGTCAGGGAGAACTGGTAGCTAGTTAGTAAGACGTGATTTAATGACTCATTTGAAATGCTTTTTTTTAAAGAACAAGATGGAGGTAGCTGAAATTTTTGGTCAATTGAGTGTCAGCAATGTATTTAAAACTTGGAACAGTTTGCTTTCATCTAGATGAGAAAGAAAGCATAGAATCCTAAAAGCTCAGTTCTTGTGGCTTTATCTCCACTTTGTCCTAACTCCAACAAGCAACCCTGTCTCCTTAGTGTGGTGGTAGTGCCGGGGACACACGGAAGCACCACGATAAACGTTCCTGAATTCTCCAGGACTCCTCTTGACAAGGTGGTGAAAACGTGTGCTCCGTTGTGCCAACTTACCTTTCTCCTCCCTATCTCTCTGGGAATATTTATCTTTTATGAGTTACAAAAATGATTCTTGGCCTTAGAGGAAAGATAGATGAGCAAATTAACCCCTAGGGGATTGTGTTGGCTGCTTCTGGTCATGCTGTCTTGTTTGACTTCTCTTTTCTTTTCCCCTCGTATCCTCCCGTACCGAATGAGATCTAATGAGGAAAACCATCATTAGTACAATATTTATGGAGAAACCCAGAGGTCAGCACTGTTCTTCCCTTTTCTCTGATTACTAGATTAAAATAAATAAAGATTGGGAAGCGTCATCGTGTTGTGTTTGGGACTGACTTGCACACTGAGATGTTCTTCATGTTTCCTGGCATAGCTTCTATTGACTTTATGTCTGGCTTGAGTGTTAATCATATACTTCAAATTAAAGTTGGAATAGTTCAAGATTTATGACAGTGTGGGTTTTTTTCATGCTGTGTAGATCAGATAACTCTTACATACCACTGCATGATGATAAAGTAGGGATTACTAGATTTAAGATACATGCTCTCACTACTCTGCAGGACAAAAAAAAAAAAAAGGACAATGTGATGAAAAACCTGTGCTAAAAAGGAAGTCTCTGACTTAAACTTGGTGTCTGATGGAAATTCTGCATAGTAAGACTTCTACTGAAGACAGGGGAGGTTGCTCAAATGGAGAAATGGTTGCCTTGTAAGTCTAAGGAGCTGAGATTGGCATTCCAGAATATAGAAAAACAAGTTGGGTATACACTCGCAATCGCAACATTCAGAAGGTGGAGCATACTGGCCAGCCATCTCTCAGCAGTCAGGCCAAGTCAGCCTGTCTCAAAAATCGAGTGGATGTGGCTGGAGAGACAGTACAAAGCTCAAAAAGCACTTGTTGCTCTTGCAGAGGAAGTAGGTTTTTGTTACCAGCACCCACATGATGCCTCATAACAATATGTAATTCCAGTTCTAGTGTATCCAAGGCTCTCTCTTGATCTCTGCAGGTATCAGGCACACACATGATATCAATAGATACATGCACAAACACTCATCCACATAAGAGAGGAATAAAATTTAAAATATACTTAAAAATTATAGTATATGGGGCCATACAAAAAACACCTAATAACACCTGAGGTTTTTGAGCTTGTTCATGGGGAAGAGGTAGGGAGAAAGAGGAGGGAAGGAGGAGGGGGGAGGGAGGGAGGGATATTAACACAACACACACAACACACACACGGGCGCTAAAATCCTTACTGAGTGACATATAGTGTTTAGGGGTATAAAGAAACATTGGAGAAAGAACTTAGCTGATGTCAGATGGTACCTGGAGGACGAGTACCCAGAGTGAGGGCAGCTGATACAGTGTAGAGGGCACCAAATCAGAACGTGCTGTGGCAGGTACTCTGAAGTAGGATCCTGGAGGAAACATTTGCTCTAAAAGCAGCTTTCATTTGTTGATGTTGCTGTAGAATGAAAAGGGAAAGATAGCTGAATTCCATGTGAGACCAAGGCAGTTGAAGGGTAAAGCACTCCAGGCATTAATTATAGTCAGAGTCCGAATGTATCTCAACAAATTAGCAAGTCTTGTGAATCTTCTAGAGCAGACATTGCTTTCGTTGTCTGCTATGCCCAGACATCACACAGTTTAAGACTTCTCTCTGCAGGGTGTTTTTTGTTTGTTTGTTTGTTTGTCTTTGCTCAACCCAAAGCTCTTCAGTGTTTTCACCCAGAGGTTACAAGGGTGTTTGTTGTTGTTGCTATGATAAACATTATGACTTAAAGCGAATTGGGGAGGAAAGGGTTTTAATTTTCAGTTTATAGGTTATAGTCCATCATTAAAGGAAGCGTAACAAGAGATCGGGGCAGGAACAAGGATCAAAAGTACTGTGGAAGAATTCTGCTTCCTGGCTTCTCCCTGGGTTAGCAATTCAACTGCCTTCCTGATATTTTCCAGGCCCACCTACCTAAAGATGGTACTTTCCTCTTTGATCTGGGTTCTCTTACATCCATTAGCCATTAGAAAATGCCCCACAGGCACGATCCAATCTGATAGAATCAGTGTTTTTAACTGATGAAATCTCTTTCTGCAAGAGTCAAGTAGACAACAAAGATAGACATAAGGGTGGGTTGCTAGTTTACTGAAAAGGTAATTAATGTTCTTAGGAATCAAACTTTCCATATGTGAAATACCACTAATTTTAGAAAAAAAAATCTTCTTGTCCTTTATTGACACACTAGTTACAAATATAAGAAACAAATTAATATCTCATAAGAGATACAGAAGAATTATTACATATAGCCTCTCTTCCCTACCACACAATATAAATTAGGGACTCCATAATTGCTGTGACTAAATTTAAATACATTGTCTGTGTGTAATGCAATATCTCAGGGCTACTTACTGTTAGAGTGACGCTCGTAGTAAAAAGTAGATTGAAGGCAAGGTGGTGCTCACTGGTATAATAACTGCAGTGCTGTTTTGGGGTAACTATCCGCACTGTTTGGATGAGACCCCTACTCTACTGAGGGAAATGCCATGACAGGTGGTGTCATTCTGGTCAAAAGTCCAGGACTGCTGAAGTTATAAACCTTAGTGTAGAATCCCCTATTGTTATTTTGATTAAAGTTCATGTGGTTAAATTACCTTGTAAATAATTATGTTTATGTACACAGATCACAGCTGTGACAAACCTTAGTTAGAGAAGCTTCTTCTTGCACTAGGAAGCAATCAAAGCCTAATCTTACTGGTCAGAGTGCAAGGGATAAGAGACTATGTTTGCTCAGCTGTAGATGGTACATATTTATACCATCACTCCTTACCAACAAGGGAGCTATGAGAAGAAAAGAATGTAGAATTAAGAGCTGAAAGAAGTGGAGAAGTATCATGAACTGTCTTCATAACATGACTTAACATAACACACAAGAATTCATAGCAGTTGTGGCTACATGGACAAGACTTATACACAACCAAGCCAACCAAAATTTTGACATGGATGGGAAAGTTCACTCCAGGCCCCATTCATTGATGAGAAGTTATTGGCAGTTTATAACTACTGGGTTAGGGAAAATATTTTAGGCCATTGGTAGGTTGACCATGTGCCAGAGGATGCCTCTATACTTGTGCATGCATGGAGAACACTAGTCAGACATAGTGAGTTACCCATAAGAGGAAGGGGAAAAAGGAGGAAGAGGAGGAAGAGAAGAGGAGAAAGCAGAAAGGCATGAAATTGGGAGCTGAAATGTTGGAGTATCTGTGTATGAACTAGAAGAAGGAAAGAGGAATTGTACACACTCATAGTTCATTCCATACATGCTTGAAGTTATCAAAGAATAAAAACTCTACAGTTAAAAAGCTATGTGCAAACTAATTGTCAGTTTACTGAACACAATTCAACATGACTATTTAAACAAATTAAATTTGGGCTGTCGAGTATGGCAAAGACAGCTGTAGAATGATAGACCACATAGATGGAGATATTAAATATGGCTCTGCAAACCTATGAAAAGATGCATACCAAACCAGTGAGAGTGAAGAGTGATGCTTCCTGTGGGAGTCGAGTGCGTTACAGGCAGGGTCCTCATTTCTCCTTTATATCTACATTTAAAATTATAATGAGTATTTTTCTCATGACGAAAACTAAGAATAAGAAGGAATAGAGTAGAAAATGGCTGGAGCAGTGTGTCATGTGGTATAGGAAGCTATTGGCATTTATTGTTCTTAGTACAGGACTCTATTTCTGCCTGAGACTCACTGTAATAGATGAGAGAATATCAGCTTATTGACCAGTTTACCAACAGCATTAACACATTCCATTAATTCGAATCAATGGTATTCTTTCTCAGGCGTGAGTCGAGGATCAAGCCTGTCATACATTGTCATATCAGCGAGAGCAGGAATAAGGTTAAATAAGCTTGCTTCATGCGTCCTTGAACTTTAAAGAACAGGGAAAATTGGGGGTCCGTTAATGTACAGAAAACATTTTTATGACTTAAGTTTATCTTTGGATCATTTCCTGTTTCTGTTTCCTGGATTTCAGTGTCTTTAGTATGGCTCCTTTGGTCTTGTATCTAGGACTTTAATTCTCAATGGGACATCTCTCCAAATCCCGAACAAAAATATCCTTGTTCTTGAGTTTGGGAAAGTGTGACATTGTGAATTTACTGATTTTTTCCCCTTCAATTTTATTTTTGGATGGAGCTGTATAAACATGCCCTGCCTTCGGTAGCAAGTGCTTGAAGGCCAGCAAGGTGTTTATGAGCAAGGAGTGAGTTTGCGCAATGCCAGCTGTATTGTCCTTCACACACTGAGAGATCTTAATCTCCTCCGTGGACAGGAATTCTGGCCTTTGTTGCATTGAAACTTCTCATAAACTCTGCTGAGGAAATGTGAGCCACAGCCATGGATGCAAGCATCCTTCAGGGATGAAAACCAAGTTTCCTAGGACCTTGCTAAGGTCTCTGTGAGCAATGCCTCACTCTCCAGAGACCTGGGAAGGAAGATCCATCACTTTCACAGATTGCATCCAAGACTGTCATTGCTAGAAAGCCCCTACTGTTCCCAGCATGGGGACAGGCACCTGACCAACTACAGGGGTGACACATTCTGGTTCTCGGGGGCTAGGAACAGGGCTTGGCCACAATATTTCATCCTTGAGAAAAGATGGTAAAGAGTCAAAATATATCGCTAGAACAGATGCCATATTCAATCCTAGTCTTATTTGCTATATGGCTTATTGAGGAATTTAAAAATAATCTGTCTGAGTTTTTAATCCATTCTATTTTCAATTGGGATTAATAACTTCAAAAGTTCTGTAATATTAAAAATATTGATCTAGGAGAGGATTGGCAAAGTGTGCAGTGTGAGTTTTCATTTGTAAAATATGGACAAGTGAAATATTGATAAATAACATATATACAATGCAACATTGTTTTAACATAATAAAGCCCTAGACACATGAAAATATTGTGAAGATAATGAATATGGGTAGTGTATGTGATGTTGAGTACATTCCAGGATAAGCCTCCTTTTATTTGTATTATATTTTTCCATTTATTTGTTTATATGTATGCATGTGTCTGTGTGTGCATGTGCATGCCAAGGTGTGTATGTTTAAGCCAGAGAATAACTTGGGGAATCAAAATCTCCCTTTCCACTACGTGGGTCCCAGGAGGTCAAACTCAAGCGATTAGGCTAGCTCCTTTGCTTGCGTAGCCTTTTCATCTGCCTGCTACAGGCCTTTTTATTTAGTATTTAGCAGCCTGTGGAAATGAAGACAAATGACTCTCTTTGGAATGTTGCCTGTAACTTCAATTTATCAAGTTACTGTTGTATTTTTCTAAAATCCTCACCAACCTATCTACATCTACCACAGAAGTAATTTCAATTTATGACTCAAATTTTATTTTACTTAGTCCCGAATGGAGAATTGAGAGCACGTACTACAACCCAAATATTTTCCTAAGATGGGGAGCTAAAGAGAAATCACGGCATTCACTTGTTAAAATATGGACTATGCACATTTACATGCATATTTAAGGAAATAGAATACTATAGGAAATACATATGCATACTTTTATGTGTAATGGTAAAATTAGAATCATCGACATTTCAACTTCTTTAACAGTATCATTTCTCTGCATTTAGAACGTCAAAGTCTTTTTCTTTGCTATTGAGAAGCATCAAATTAACGACTATATTCAGCCTACTGTGCTACAGAATGAGAACTTCTTTCCCCTCTCTGGCTGTGTTTTTTAGTCCGCTCTGACCTCTTCATCTAACAATGGGTTTCTGCAAACCAGAGAAGCTGAAAGCCTGGTAATTACTCAGTCCACAGAGCTGGATACTCAGTGCTTCAGCTCTGAAGGCCTGCAGATTTCCTAGAAAGTCTCTTTTCTTCAGACCACTTTGAAGGCCAAAAATGTGGGCATCTGATGCTAGTGGAGGATGGCTATGGACCCAGAAAGAGCAAGAAAAATAGACATAGTCATCAGAAAGACGTCAAGGCAGGTGAGCAAGCATCTCTGCTTTTTCCTCTGTCCTCTTTATATCAGGGATACTATTAGCAAGATGTTGCTCATTCTGGGGACATTTTTTCTCCCCACAATCAATCCTCCTTGAAAAATGTCTTCTCAAACCTGACCAGAGGTGTTGATACCAGATGCCATTGAGTCAACAACCAAGACTAACCATTGCAGCTTGTAATATTCAACTTTGGCTTTTTCACACCATGGTTTGCTCATAGACAACCTTTCCTTGGATTCATTTTCCACACCCTTAGCCAATAGGGAGATGGGATAGACATAAGGCACAACAGCAGCATGAAGTCTAAGTGATGCGATTAATGAAGAGCACTTGACTTGAAACAATGCAATATGAATTTATACTTAGCAATCTTAGGTATAGTTTAACATCAGCTCCGTTTCCTGTGATTTCCAACTGCGTCAAGGGCAAAATACCTTGGTCAGTACTTTATTTACATCTTCTCTTCAACTTTCCTTTTTAAAATGCCATATTCTGCTTTAGATTAAAGGAATAAGACAGAGATCCAAAGGGACACTGAGAGATATGCACTTGCCATTGCTTTTTTTCATAGGGGCTTATTATGTTACTGAAAATGAGTTAATTACATGCCACCCAAATTTGTCTTTTTATTTTGAAGTATTAATAGAGACAGGCTTGGCTAGTATTACCAGTAAGCTGGGCACTTGTAATTCTACCACTAAGAAGTCTGAGCACCAAGAGGTAGAGATGAGCCTAGGCTTACAGTGAGATCTTGTCTCAAAGTGCCACGGTGTTCATAAAAAGCCAATTTATTATAACTTGTTTCTTTTTATATATCCCACCTAGCAATAATTCTCACTGTAAACACACACACACACACACACACACACACACACACACGGAGTAAATGGTAGACAGAAAGAAGAAAGAAGTTAAAGTAGTTCCAGGTGAATCCAGCCAGTGCTTAATCATAAATCTACACCAATTTCATTCTCTTTTCTAATTAAGAGCCCTTTTCATCTGTCTCCAGCTTGGAGAGCTGTTCTAGCCTCACTTCTCATGGCTGTGTGGGAGAACAGCCAACTGTATTGAGCATGAATCAGCTGCTAAAATAAGTCACAGAGTAACTGGGGTATGTCATTCAACCTTCAAATTAATTTTTGCTCATCATTCTCTTCTATTCTCTCTCTCTCTCTCTGCTCCATCTGCCTCTCTTTAATGTGCATTTGCTAAACAAACAAAAATCCAGTGCACCACTGAAAATACTGTTAATGATCTATTCCTCTTGGGTCTCTAAAAATAGGAGTATATGAAATGCATGGTAATTGATCATCTTTGTTGGAGCATAAGTACAATTTTCAAAATAAACATATTTGAAAAAATTCCCTCCCCATGTTGGGGAGCATTACAGTCTGGCACTGTTCTAGTCAGATGTTGCTTTGATTTCAATAGTGTGAAAATTGTAGAGCAATATGTATATTTTGTTTAGTGTCTCGAAGCTATTTTAAAATATATGTACTTTCGCTTGAACGCATTGGCACAGGGAACCACTTCCTAAATAGAACCCCAGCAGCACAGACACTGAGAGAAACAATTAATAAATGGGACCTCCTGAAACTGAAAAGCTTCTGTAAAGCAAAGGACATGGTCAACAAGATAAAATGCCAGCCTACAGAATGGGAAAAGATCTTCACTAATCCCACATCAGACAGAGGTCTGATCT